>CALNXI010001814.1:16584-26694 GCA_942486025.1 Porites evermanni | reverse complement strand
CCCCCCCCCCCCCCCCCCCCCCCCCCCGAAACGCTCATTGTCAATGTTAATGACTTCCTTGGCAATGTGAATAGGAACTTGACAAGCTTATTCCGTGTCAGATTTTCCCTTTAGTTTTCTTTGTTAGAGGATGAAATTGTCAAGATAAACAGAAGTGTATTACTCTTCTTTTATAATAGGGCTCAGTATTTATGTAAAACTCGCTTGGTTTTTATCCTGCTGGCGATTTCGGAGAAATGGACGTAATGATAAAGGATAAGTATTAAAATATAATCAGTTAAGGACAAGTTTTACGAAAACGAACTGAGGGCTTAGGTAATGGTCCTCACCTAACGTAGAACCATGAAAGAGCCACTTGATGGACTCATTCATTAAAAAAAAGCAGGTGTTAAACATGGCTTAAACTGTGAGATATCTTTGTACTAAATTCAGTTTAAGTGCCTTAACCTTAGTTTCTGGCTAGAATTCAACTTAAATCTTCAAGCGACAGAGTAATTTTATAAAAGAATTCTAAAACAAAGACAACATACGAAGCATTAATTTTGTTTAATGTTTTAGATTTTAAATTTAAGACGGGTGAAATCTCAAAGGGTATATCAAAAAACATAAAAGAAAAACGAAATTTAGAATTCAATTTTAGGATCCCCTATTTGTAACAACATCGAACTCCACTCCAAAATCGGACACGGTAATCCATAATTTGTGATATAAATCCACATTAAAGCAGAGCAAATTCTTGACCACATGAAATAATATCACGGCCAAGGTGAAGTACAAACTATAATGTAAAGATACTGTTTTTCAAATAAATCGTACTTACATCAGTGCAGACAAAAAGGACAAGAAAAACGGTGCAGATGCTAATCTCCTTCATAGCTTCTGGCTGCAAATGCTTAAATTGGAGTGCTGGATGAGTGAGACCTTACTTTATGTGTAAACCAAGGCACTGTCGCCAAGAAATGAAGAGCGGATATAAAAAAACGTTGTAGTTACTTCCTTTATGTGGGGGAGTTTTCGAAACTAATTTTAAGTACGCAGTCACGAGGTCATCATAGAGTAAATATAGTAGATGGAACAAACTTTGTTTTTCTGTTTATAATGTTGTATATGCGTCACAGTTCGGTATTGAATTTAATGATATTTCCTTCCATTAAGAACATTATATTCGAACGGCCATGTCATTATTTCAAACAACTTTAAAATGGCCTTAAAGTAGTTATCATTGTCCCGGGACGTTTCTTGCACCCTAGCAGCTGTTTCAGTCGCGTACAACGAATGTTACAGCAACGTTGTAGACTGGTTGTAGATTTAAAACAGGGGACTTCCGGGTTTTTAACTTCCGCTAACCACTAAAATATTGCATTTGCTGCTACAGTGGAGCAAACAAGAGCAAACTGGAACCAGCTGAAACGAGATTTTATCTTAAATGTAGCCTACGCTACATCTGTCAGTTTTAAGTTTGTATTTCGATTTCCTTTGAATAGTTCTCTTAGCTTTGTCTCAATTAAAACTGGATTAAATCCTCCAATAGAGGTGACTCACATGGTCATGCAAGAATGTCTTTTCACAGGAAGTACGTCTGCAGATATAAAAAGAAATTGCATTAGCATAAAATAGCGTTGGCTTCTTCCTTCGCGTGGCAGTTTCGCCCACCGTGGAAAAATTCACTCCACAAGAAAAATATTTTATCAATGTAACTTCAAGAAACCGAAGCTCTGACAGAAATTATAAGTTGATTGTTAAGAACAAGCACTGTAATTATACTTTACCTTTCGCTTTCATGGCTTGGCGAGTGGCTCTTGTGACTGTCAAATTTCCTTGTTTCTTTTGTTTATAACAGATATTCATGTCAGGGCAGATGAAAGAAAACGTGCGGTTGGTGGTTACTTCTGTGCACACTTTCACCGAAACTGAAAATTAAATAATTCACTTATGTATGCATCAACTGTTTTGATTGTTTTAAAATTCGCCCCCACCTAGATAAAAGCGTTCTTTATACGAGATATTCACATTGGTATTCGTTTTACTTCTAAATTAACACACTGTCACTTATATTAGCTGTATGCTACCACTGAGCGCTATTTCACGGCTAATCCGTGCATAATATTGCAGAGTGTGGCAGAGCCAGCTTAAATACTCGTTTCTCGCGATTTTGCTCTTGAAAGGTGCGGTTTTCGGTTTCATATTGCTAAACAGTGTTGACTTTTCAAATCAATCATGGTTCGGTTTCCAGTTACATTGTATTATTTGTTTCTTGAAAGATTATAACTTGAAATTACCCATGCCTTATCTGATTGTTATTGTTATTATCTCAGTGGGGCCCTGAATGGGATCGGTAAAAGGTATAGGTTTTTGGAATAGCGGAAACATTTGGGCTATTTAACAATTATTACATGAGTGCACGTTGGATATGAGATGGTTGATAACCAACGAGGCGTTATAATCATGTTACATCCAACAGGCGTGACTGGAATAATTGTTTTATCAAAAACGGCGCGGCACAAAATATCAAGAAATCTTCCCGACTTTATTTGTAAAAACAGGCGATTTTCAACTTGTTTTTAATTTTGAGCAAACGCGTTCAGCTACCATATTTGGAGAGCATGGTATAATATTCACTGAATGTCAGATCCCGAGGGAAACAGTTAGTTTTGTTTTCCCGAGAGTCTCGGGAAAACAAAACTAACTGGTTTCCTGAGGGACCCGACATTAAGTGTTTTGTTATATTTCTAGACTTTCACTTCAACAGCAACAAGAGAATAACCGGAGCGAACCCAAACAGTCGACTCGGCACTTATAGCAACACAAATTTAATTCTCAAAACCACTGAATGAATGATTTACAAAGTACCTTCCTTATATTATCTGCTTCATCTTCCTCCACTAGCTGCTGATTTTCTTCTGGGAACTTCTTGGATAACTTTAAAAATCGACCAAGAATCAACCAATGGTAGTCCCTGTTTAGTTGAGTGAAAGTCTAGGAATATAACAATGGCTCATATACAATGATGGCTAAGCCAATCAGTCCAATGATTCGGATTTTAATAACAGCTAATAGCCCAAATGCTTCGGCTACTTATACCTACTTATTGGGGATAATAAAGGGGTCATTCATTTTATCATTAATTAATTTATTTATAAACGTAAATAATTTTAAATAGATGACATAACTTGGGGGTTCTAACAGCTAGCTTTTATTATCCACATTAGTGTATTTATCTATTTATTTATTTATAAATTAAATGATTTTAGATAACTGACATGGCTGAAACCAAGCGGATTCTAAGACTTCTACCAGCTTTTATCATTCATTCGAAACATTCTCCCTTTCTGAGTGACTTAATTTGGTTTCCTGACTTACCCTTGATAACCAGCTATATGGTTGACCAAATTTGGAAGAAGTCTGCCAGCTATACGACTGACGTCAATTAGCCATTTTCTAAACGAGCAGGTGACTGCAGGGAACGAATGCATAATATCGGTGAACCAGACAACTAAAAGGGCATTCAAATACTAAGTATATCCAGTTTACTAAAATTCATATAGTTTTTGCCTTAAACACAAAGATATATACTACACTATAAAAAAATCTGTTATTTAAGAGAGGTTTGTAGTATTGCAAGAATATGAGGGACACCTGGCTTCCTATCCATACAAATATCTTCTGATCTCTTTCATAATGAACATTTATGTTAAATATTTAAGTCATCAGAGTGGAGATATGGAAGCTCCCTTTTGACGTTAGCATGTTTTTAGCCTGGGAACTGAATGTTAAATGAATNAAAGGGCATTCAAATACTAAGTATATCCAGTTTACTAAAATTCATATAGTTTTTGCCTTAAACACAAAGATATATACTACACTATAAAAAAATCTGTTATTTAAGAGAGGTTTGTAGTATTGCAAGAATATGAGGGACACCTGGCTTCCTATCCATACAAATATCTTCTGATCTCTTTCATAATGAACATTTATTTGAAATATTTAAGTCGTCAGAGTGGAGATATGGAAGCTCCCTTTTGACGTTAGCATGTTTTTAGCCTGGGAACTGAATGTTAAATGAATTTGATCAGAAAACAATGTGGTTCGATTTGGCTGAAGTATGTTATGAAGAATTACACAGATCGAGGAGGAGGAGAATATTATTCGATAACAAATATTCTTCCAACAAGAACACTTTGGCGGTAGTCAGTTGCTATAGTCACGAGATGTGACGTCATCAGTGTCATAGGGTCAACCATTTTGGCTCTTTTGGTGTTTTGGTACAAAAAATTATACTGGAAAAAAGGTTCAAAGCAGTAAAATGTTATCACATATTTTTCGCCTCAAGTATGCTAAAGCTTTAAGGTTGTAAGTATCAAGAGTGAATTTTAATTTTCAGCAAATTTAATAGCTACCATAAACAATAGTTATATCAGTCATCTTGTATAGCTCGGCCGACCTGCCTCGTACCCAGACGCGTTCTAGAGGATCGAGTTCGAGAGTTCCTGGAGCGATTTTGTTACCCCTCAAGGTTTCATGGGAAAGGCCCACCCCTCCCAGCTTCCTTTCCGTTCCTGTGGTCCATTGCGCGATACCTCTATGATCGCTTGCAGTTGTGTTTTCAAGAGACATCTAGGAAAGAGACAGTCGGCCCAAAAAAGTCTAAATTTAGAATTAACAGAGTAGATTCTTGATACGGTTAAACTGAAGCACGCAAAATAGCTCATGCACGTTAAATGTGCCTATGTTTATATAAACTTGACGTTTCGTATGCTAGTCAACAAATAATTTCAAAAGTGATCTACTAGTGCCGTTACAGATTATGACGAGACTATTTATAAAAAATTACAAGGGGTCTTGGAAATGAGACTGAGGATTCAAATGTATGTTGACTAGCACCGATATGAAACGACAAGTTTATATCAAAACACGAACGTTAACAATTTATCACCGCTGATTGTATTTTACTTTTACAGTCATATATCTTCTAACAGAGACCTCTATAAGACGGACATCTTGCTAAACCGGACACCAAGAGTGGGTCCCTGCCTTTCTTAACTCCTTTAAGTGTTACTATCTATAAAACGGACATCACTCTAAGACAGTACACATAGTGCAGGTCCTAAATGCGTCCGTCCTAACAAATCTGCTGTGATTTTTGATTGTATTTGCGATCATACATCTGCCATTGTTACTCTTACGGAACACTGGCTAACCGATCTCGACTCTTCAGTAAGAGCTGAGCTTTGCCCCAATGGTTGCAAAATCCTAGATCACACAAGATCAGATCGCCATGGAGGGGGGACTAGAATCATCTATTACGAGTCGCTGGATGTAAAAAAGATTGACGCTGGTGTAAGCCTGCGAAATTCGTATGAATTCTCCGAATGGATTGTTAAATCTGGCGGGTATAGCATTCGTATCGCAATTATCTACCGACCACCCTACTCTGAGCGCCATCCTGTCACTACAAATGTATTCCTTACTGAATTCCCAGATTATCTTGAATCATTGCTGCTTTGCAAGGAAGGATTATTAATAACTGGTGATTTTCATATCCACGTGGATGATTTTAGCAACCCAGATACTCAGAAGATCCTTGACGTCTTAGACTCTTTTGATCTCCAACGACATGTTAAGAAACCAACACATCGTGACGTCCACACACTTGATTTATCTATTACACGCAAGTCGGAAAGACTTGTTGAAGATTAGCTAACGGTTGATCTATTTATATCTGACCACGCAGCCGTGTTGACCAGCTAGGACTGTCCCGACCAGGTCTCTCTCCTGAAAACCACCACCTACAGAAAAATCAAATCCATAAACCAAGACAGCTTTCATAGCGATCTAGGTGCGGCGTTCGACACTGTCGACCATGCCATACTGTTACGCCGACTCGAGACCTCATTTGGCATCACGGACGCTGCTCTCGCATGGTTCTCATCGTATCTATTTGGACGTAGCCAGTGCGTGTCGATAAATGGAGAGACATCGGATTGTTATCCCTTGCCATTTGGTGTTCCTCAGAGTTCGTGTCTCGGGTCCCTACTCTTCAGTGCCTATGCCAGCAAGCTGTTCGAGGTCATCAACCTGTACCTGCCCAACGCACATGCATTCGCTGACGATACCCAGCTTCATCTTTCCTTCAACCCAGACAACTCCCTTAATAAAGCAGAGGCAATACATGCCATGGAACAGTATATTCGCGCCGCGTGGATGCAAGCTGACAAACTGAAACTTAATGAGAACAAAACTGAGGTCATGTTAATCGGAACCCGCCAACAACTTAGCAAAGTCAACCTAGGTACTCTGACTGTTGGTGATTTTAGGCTTTAATGACCGTAAATAAGTTTTTGAATTGCCGTTTCTTTCTCTACCATTTTTTTTCTCGGGTTATTAGGATATTTTTACTAGAGGTCTAATCAACCTCATCAAATCCGAGATTAAATAAAGCTTCATTCATTAATTCATGTGGTTTTGAACCTAAATTAAGTTAACCCTCATTAAGCGGCCACCCTTGCGGTAACGGCAAGTAGCTGCCTAATGGAAGTCTGTCATAAATTGGCATAATCCAAGTTAGCAGTCTAACATCGCTGAAAATTCTTAAACAAATGCACGACGGGAGCGACTTTTTAAACCCACAATCAGTCGTCAACTTCTATCTTGGATTGCATTTTTCTTCTTCTTCATATTTTTAAAATACAGCCGACTGGCCGCTAAATAACTAGATGATCACTTGATGGAGGTTCAACTGTATTTCTCGTTGGTCATAACCAAGAGACTTCATTTTCCGTCCAAGATAAACTCAGATGTGAAGGGTGAAGACTAGGGATGGAGAAAAGTGATGATTTGACTGAAACACACTCCAGCGCTCTGTCAGGTTGATCTTCGATTATTTCATCAATGTGAGCCATGAATGACGTGGAGTAAAGCAAAATGGGCTTTCTGTCGTTTCGCCTCCTTAATCTGGAAGTTACACAACATGATGTAACTTTTATTGCTGGTTTTTACGTCAGAGTCATCAAAACTCCAAAAGAATTATCGATCCTCCTGAGTTTTTTCTTTCTCTTGATTAGAGCAGCTAAAAGCTTATATTTTTTAAAGTTTTCGCTTCGATAGGGTCCTTCCTTCAGCACCTGAAGTTTTCAGTGGCCGTTGTTTATCCCTCACGTGCATTTTGAGACATGCTTACTAGAGATGATTAGTTACTATGGTTACGATTAATTACTATGGTTACGAGGCCTCATAAGTAGCAGGTGGTCAAGCCAATTTTGAGTTAAAATGCATCTTTTTTCAACTTCTTTCAACAATAACAGCAAATCTTGTGAATAAAGTAAAGCGAAGTACTTATTTACGTGTATTTTACATGTCAAGCCCAAAAATTACCAATTCTCGCCGTTTTTACCTCTTATCTAATTCTTTGTAAAATCAAAGATGGTGGCCAAGATGTGATGTGATGTGTATGAACGTGCGAGGGTTAATTTCATTATTGACAGCGCTAAATTAAAGTTATGTTTATCTCAACTTTTTGTGAATGTTCTGCTTTAGGACCATAAGAATCAATGTGCTGAACTTCAGGTGTTTTGGAGCAATTTTTTAAGGTGGACGTACTGCTAGTTTTGTGGACTGGTCATTGCTTGATGCTCGTTCATTTCAAATTAAATATAGCTTACAAAGCTTGTGCCCGCAATTAGCGAAGGCTTTTCGAGGCGGGTACAAGAGAAAAAAGAAAATTCTATAAATATATATCTACCTGGAGTTTTGAAAAACCGGGTTGCCTGAAATCTTAAGTCAAGTCCAGCACATTGCAGGCAGTCTTTCAAAACTTAATTTACTTAAAGCTCTGATACTTTTAGTGTAAAAATAACAATCTCGCTCTTCAGGACCAACCACCCTCACCTCTTAACCATGGGCTCCAAATAATTTCCTGGAATTGACAGAAATCAGTGCAAATTCCAGAAAATTTGCTCGAGGTGGGCAACAGCCCGGCCGGTAGGGGCGGGCTGTTGCCCCCGTTGGCCCAGCTAATATTTTTTGAAGAAGGCTTCCGTCAAACTAAGTGTCATGTTGATGAACAGTCATGGGGCTATCATCTGGTATGTATTTGGGGTAGCCTGGTTAAATTCCAGGGGGGGTGGGGTTGTTGTAAGACAAGACAAGACAAGACAATGCTTTATTTTAAGTCTTATACAGTCCTATGTACATCGACTTTATCCAAATAATTTAAAATCATAACACAATTTGCACACTAGTGAAACTATAATCAATGTTAACCTAAAGAACTAATGATCTTCTTTTCTCATAGCAGTCGAGTACGTATTTTGCAATTAACTTTTGCACTGGTTTGTTCTTGCTCGGAGGGTTGTAAAGACTATGCTTTGTGCTAGAGTGCGGATTCGCTCAGTTTTTGTACCGGGGCTACTCCTGTCTTTCAAAGCTCAATGTCTCCCTCAAATTAAGGGGAGGTTGTGTCTGGCTGGATGCCATGTTGTTGCACAGACACGGGGCTATCGTCTGGTTTGCATTTGGAGTAGCCTGGTTAAATTCCAGGGCAGTGGGGTTGTTGTAAAGTTTGATGTGTTTTTGCACTCTTATGCAGTTTGTTTGTGCTGTTTGCACACAAGCAATGACCCAATCTGTTGATAATGTTCCTAGTCAGCAAGCAGTTGAACTGCTGGTTTTAGGACTTGGTTTTGTTGAGCAGTGTTGGCTTAGATTGTTTTTGGGAGACCAGCTTCAATTAAAAATGGGCTGAACTGGGAAACTGGCTTTGCAATCGGTGACACCGACACTAAAAATTGCTTCTTAAAATGCCTTATTTTCCAGATTAATGAGGAAAACTTCACTTTTGTTACCTTCACGACAGACGATTCTATCAAATGGAAGCTCATGTATTCAATAATTTCTTTTTGAGGTGAGATTTTACTTTTCAAGTAAAAAGGGCCATCAAATTAACAATCAGTGCGAGAGACTGACATTTTTTAGTAGCCCGGTTTTCAAAAAACCAGCTGGTATATATATATACATATATATATTAAACGAACAATCCTAGAAGGAATCTAGTTTGTCGTGTGGTTTATAGCCAGAGTGAGACAAGATGGCAGACTTCATACGGAAGTACACCATGTTACGATTTAGAGAATTGCCCTGTAATATCAGAAACTCTAATAAAGTCGCCCTCTTTTTCCAGTATTTCAAAGAGTTTTCTCTTTAGTTTGCTTTTATTTATTACAGATTCACTCCACTGCATAACAAGCAAATAATGAAATGAAATAAGCTAACACTATTTAACAAACAAACAAACGAACAAAAAACAAAAACAAAACAAAAAACAAAACAAAACAAAAGTTGTGGAGAAGGAGACAACCAAAAGCACCAATGCGCCATACTAGGGATGTCCCCACTAATTAACATACAAGAAAAATATATACAAATAGAAATATAAACGTTCTAGTTATCCTTAATAAACCTTAACACATTTCTTTTAAAAGTTGCAATACTGGTTGATTCTCTAATATGATTGGGTAAACCATTCCATTCATCTACCACACGGTTAAAAAAACTATATTTAAAACCATCAGTTCTACTAAAATTTGGAACAAGGTCCTGTGTGTCATTTTTCCTCAAGTTATAACCTGTATTTCTGTCCTTACAAAATATGAGCTTATTTGAAATGTCAATATCATAATGTCCATTAATTACATTAAAAAAAAATGTAACATCTCTAGTGAACCTCCTATTAGATAATGACAACAATTTTAGCTTAGATAGTCTAGTATTATAATCATCATCAGACCTAGTGATCCATCTGGTAGCTCTTCGCTGAACAGCCTCCAGTTTATCAATGTTACGTTTAGTATGAGGGTTCCAAGTTTCGCATGAATATTCTAATAAAGGTCTCACAAGACTACAATAAAGTGTGTTCATGGTATCAATATCCTTTAAGTCCCTACAAGTCCTCTTAACCAACCCTAAAACCCTATTAGCCTTAGCAGTTATTTTATCTACGTGTTGGTTCCATGAAAGATTACTAGTAGTAAATAATCCTAAATCTTTATACACATCAACACTTTCCAAAGGTTGACCTTCAATATTATACTCCCCAACTAATGGTGACTTTTTCCT
>CALNXI010001814.1:10000-15780 GCA_942486025.1 Porites evermanni | reverse complement strand
TAGTAATAAGTCATTGACTCTTTCAGTACAGATGTCCACATCCTCTTCCAAGAAAGCACAATTCCATGGAATATACTTCAATAATTCATTCAGTGCAGTGAAATCTGCCTTTTTAAAGTTGTAATTTTTCCTTGAGACAGACTTACGAGGGCGACCAGATAAAAGCTTAATATTGAAACTAACCGGAAAATGATCAGAATTAAAATGATCAGTTAGTACTTCAACATCACTAACCAGGTCAGGAGTTTTAGTCAGGATTAAATCAAGTATATTGCCATCAGTTTCATTAATCATTCTTGTTGGATTGAAATTACATTGAACCAGAAAATGATCATTAAGCATGTCACAAAAATCAACAGTACATAAATCACTTGAAGTAGCAGTTAAACTATGCCAGTCTATGCTTGGAAAATTAAAGTCGCCTACAAGATAACAGGTAGCAAATCTAGTCAATTGATGAATTGATTTTTTAAAGTGTTTTGATAGTAAGTGAAATACTGTTACAAATTAAAACACCGGAAATCAGGGAGAAGGTTCGCTTCATATTTTCAGTTCTAGCTTGTTCAAAATAGTAATTTTCACGAGTAACAGATCTAGTCCGGTAACTGTGGACAGAAGACAGTTTCGTGAACATATTCTTAATGCTATCAGGAGCGAGATTATAGTGGACGTCGTACGTTAAAAGGCTCATTTGCTCAAATAGCAAGAACGATATCGGCAACTGTTTTGTTTCTAAGAACAACGGAACTGCATGAGTTTTTGCCAGTCAGCGAAGAACATTAGCCTAAGGGCTCTCTTCTGGAGAACCAGTATAGTTTCAGCAGCATGACCCCAAGCACGGATACCTTAACTGATATAAGGCAAAATTAAAGAGCGGTATAAATTGAGAAGTACATTACGGGGAACAAAATGTCTGAGCTTGGCGAAAATTCCGATTGTTTTACTGACTTTTTGACAAACGTAATCTATATAAAATTTCCATGAAAGGTTCGAATCAATGAGTATACCAACATATCCAATATAATTTTTCATTTCTAACGGTTGACTGGTATTTGAATTATTATTAGTTATTTTGATATTAGGATGAAAAGAAATAGTCTTTTGGCTTGGACGAAAGATGACATAGTTAGTTTTTTCGATATTCAAGGTTAATTTATTGACAACTAGCCACGATACTTTGAAAGGTTCTTCGTTAATCTCAGTTTCAAGTTTTTTAAGATCTCCGTTTGCATAAGTTAAACTAGTATCATCGGCGAACAAGTAAAATTGAAGCTTATTTGAGGATTTATATAGATCATTAATATACAAGAGAAAAAGCAAGAGTCCCACAGAGGGTTTGATGAGAATCAGAAATATAACCATTTACAGTCGTATACTGTCTACGACCAATTAAGTACGACTTAAACCAACCATTCACCACTCCTCTGAAGCCATAATTTTCGAGTTTTGAGAGAAGAATATCATAATTAACCGTGTCGAAAGCCTTTTTCAAGTCAATAAATAAACAAAAAGTGAATTGGCCTTTATTCATCCTCGGAGACCCAGGGGCAGTCAGTCGGGTCGGGAGAAAATGCGCGACGAAAGTTTTCAAGTACGGGCGAAAGGCCCCTGGGTACCGACTCTCACCGAACTATTTCCAAAAATTCAAGCAGTTGCCGGCTCCTGATTGGGCACAAAAAATGCTCTGTGTTGTTGTGTCCAATCGGCGAACAGTTGCTCCTGAGTTCTTTTCGTGAGTTCGTACACGACGGCTATTGTCTTGCAACACTTGCCCGGTTCGTTCACCAAGCTTGTGCGAGGAAGGGGAAACTTTTATTTTCTAGTTTCCTAACCAGAAACGAAGGAACTACAGATGAGTCGAAAAAACGTTTGGGATGCTATTAGAAGTAGCAATTCAATTTGCCCCGAGAATATTCTGTTTTTGACTCATCACAATGTATCGTAAATAGTAGGAATATAAAGATGCTGCGGCGACGAGAAAGTCAAATAAGCAATTAAGCTTGACAAGGCAAAACAACAACTTTGCGCGTGCATCACACTTTTTTGTACATTTCTTTGCCGTCAATTGCATGACTACCTGTGAAAATGTAAAATTTCATGTTTTGTGAAGGACGTAAACAAGCAATGACAAAATTCATTCTCTTCGTGAACTCGGATATGTTGATAGAAATTCAGCTCCAGAAGAGTTCGCTTGCCTTGACAAAGTAAGCGAGTTGGAATAATCACGATAGAAACTGAAGGAATGTGAATCCCTTTTCCATGCGACGTACGCGTTTTCGTGGTTGTCAGCCGTCGTGGTATCTTTAAAAATTCCCTGATATTTACGCAAGACGTGACCAATGCAAGCGTGAATACCTGTTGTAAGCTCAAGCTTGTATTTTTGGAAAAACGTCTTTAGTTTTCGGGCAGACAGTATTTTGAAATCAGATGGGGATTTTATATCAAACTGAAAGTTTCCTGACTGCGTGCATTTCTTTGGTGCATGAGCCAGATAAGCCGTGACCGAAACAATGGCCTTCGTGTAGGAACTGACGAAAAGAACTTAGGCGCAACTGTTTGCCGATTGGGCACAATAATACAAAGCATTTTTTGTGCCCAATCAGGTGCCGGCATCCGCTTGAATTTTTGGAAATAGTTCGGTGAGAGTCGGTACCCAGGGGCTCTTTCGCCCGTACTTTCTCCCGACCCGACTGACTGCCCCTGGGTCTCCGAGGATGGCCTTTATTAAAATTAGAAAGAATATCATTTAGGATTCCTAGAGTTGCGTGCTGTGTAGTATGCCTATTGCCGAATCCATATTGTGATGAATATAATATATTATGTTTATTAACAAACTTAACAAGTCTTTTATAAACCAGCTTTTCAAATATTCTGTTAAAAATTGATAACAAAGAAATTGGTCGATGGTTTCCAGGCTTATATAGATTCATCTCCTGATTTAAAAACCGTAACTACTTTGGCGGTTTTAGGTTATCTGGAAAAGAGCCTGAGGATACTAACGATTTGAGCTAAGGGCTGAGAGATAATATGGCTAGACAATTTCAAAATACTAACTGGGCATTAATAGAGTCCATAGGCTTTGTTATTTGGCAGCACTTTGATTTCAGCTTCGACTTCTGCAGGAGCAAAAGGGTCAAAGTAGAAAGAACTTTGTATTGGCGGATCTAAAAAGGTACTAAAATCATGAACTGGAGACGAAGAAGGAATACAAGAAGCCAACTTATGTCCAACAGTTTCAGAAAACGTGTTAAAAGAAGTACTTATTTCCTTTGGGTTGCATATTGTTTCCGAATTGGAGTTAACAACGCGGTGTATTGGCTTTTTATCACTTTTTGCCTTTCTTGAGATGAAATCATTTATATCTCTCCACGTTTCTTTGGAGTTGTTGATGTTTTCTTCAAAATAACGTTCATAATAATTATGGTTTCTTCTTTGTTGGCATTATTGGTGTCCCTGTAGCCGTTTGCGCCGCAGTGGTCACAATGGGCGTTGTTGGGTTGGGACACTTCTTCCTAGGACAGTTTAAAGATGGCTTGCAGATACATCGACCCAGTCCCTGTTCTTTGCAGGCAGACTCGACTCTTGAGCTTTGTTCCCAATTCTCGCCACAGCAATAAGAACATTCCTTGCAATCTCCATCCCTTGTCTCGTATTTCCTATAAAAGAAATGCGCTCGTAACAGAGAATTGTTATATATATATATATATATGTAGACTTGAACTAGGTCAAAAACATTTACTTGCTACTCAGAGTTTCATGCTTCATGAGAAGCAATCATCAGGCAACTGCCAAAAAGAAACAATCTTTTTGGCAGTTGCCTGATGATTGCTTCTCATGAAGCATGAAACTCTGAGTAGCAAGTAAATGTTTTTGACCTAGTTCAAGTCTACATATCTATTCAAAGCTCTGGTAAACCCATTGACCACTTTTTAGTTGATGATCAATTTGAATTTCGTCATTTCATTTTATATATATATATATATATATATATATATATATTAAATACAAATCGAAAAAAGGGTTAATGTCGCTCTAGGCGATAGCTTCTTCACTTCAGTGAGACGCGAAACGACGGCTATTGCAGCACACGTCATCACATCTTTGTCGTTTCTCCAGTATATAAATTAACTGTAAAACATTGACTTGCTATATTTTGAAACCTTGGCTTGATCGCAAATAAAATTATGAGTTAATTTTCTCAAAGTGCAAAAGATCGGAAGACAGTTATACAGCCAATTCGTTTTAAACCTAAAGCCCTATGAGAAAGACACATACATAAAACAGCCGCTTATACATGTAGTTGGTCCTTCTGTTCTTCAGTTGCCATAACGACCAGTTTCTTTAGCCGGTGCAAACTGCGTGCACCTTTATAGCCGGGGAGGACAGGGAGTCGTAGCCAAGGAGATTAGGTGGCGGAAGGGGTACGGTAGGAGGGAGAGCAAAGGGAGGGAGGAGGAAATTCTAATAGAGTGGGAAGTTGGAGGAATAGGGGGAAAATACGCAAAAAAACTAACTGCTTTTAAAATATTTCGCAACCGAAAAAGGGCCAAAGGGAGGAAAACTTAGAAAAAGGGGTGGGAGCCGGGAATGCAAGTTAAGGGTGGCGAGAGGTTTGGATCCTCTGTTCCTCCCCAACCCCTCCCCCAACCCGCTCAATCTTTATAGAAGCCGTTGACTGGATCAATGAACTATGTAAAAGTTCTTACCCTTTGGGACATTTGCAGACAGCGTCGCTTTTCACAGTACAGGCCTTGATTTCAATCTTGTTTATGGCTTCGCACCACTGACAAGTTTCACAATTACGACGACCTTCCTTGCCGTCGTTGTAATTAAGGCCACTTATACAGGACTCACACCTACAGTTTTTGACAATTCCTTTTCCAGCGGGACAAGCTGAGCATTTAACGCATCTCCCTATTGTGCTGTTGTAAGACTCGTCATAGTTACAGTCATCATGCTGTGCCTATAAAAGAGAAAACACCAGGTAATGCGCTGCGGGTGTCGAGACCTTTACCGCGCGTGCTCGTCACTATGACGGGGATCACTTTCACTCAAAAGAATCAGTAAAGTTAAAATACGGAGCCACGTTCTCAGTATACTCTGTTTCGCTCGGTAGTCAAAAAAGATTGGAGGAATCTATGGTTAGAGATCACTGTAAAACGGACCGATACTTTATTCGCATTTAATACTGATGGCTTGAAGCAAATTCTTTAGTTTCATACATACTTACAGTTTCATCTAGTTTCGTAACACTTTGAAAATCCAATTCCGCGCTTTCGTTGATATTGCAATGCATTATTCTAGCGGAGCGGAAAATNGGGGTACGGTAGGAGGGAGAGCAAAGGGAGGGAGGAGGAAATTCTAATAGAGTGGGAAGTTGGAGGAATAGGGGGAAAATACGCAAAAAAACTAACTGCTTTTAAAATATTTCGCAACCGAAAAAGGGCCAAAGGGAGGAAAACTTAGAAAAAGGGGTGGGAGCCGGGAATGCAAGTTAAGGGTGGCGAGAGGTTTGGATCCTCTGTTCCTCCCCAACCCCTCCCCCAACCCGCTCAATCTTTATAGAAGCCGTTGACTGGATCAATGAACTATGTAAAAGTTCTTACCCTTTGGGACATTTGCAGACAGCGTCGCTTTTCACAGTACAGGCCTTGATTTCAATCTTGTTTATGGCTTCGCACCACTGACAAGTTTCACAATTACGACGACCTTCCTTGCCGTCGTTGTAATTAAGGCCACTTATACAGGACTCACACCTACAGTTTTTGACAATTCCTTTT
>CALNXI010001813.1:66817-103112 GCA_942486025.1 Porites evermanni | reverse complement strand
GACTCAGTTTCCAACGCATCCAGTGACGAATCTGAGATCGATATGAATGAGACACGTCGGCGCATGCACGCGATGTTGGATAACGCGTTTGCCCTACTTGGGCCTCAGTCCGCTAAGAAACCACCAACCATGGACCTCGAGGAAATGTCTCCACAACCCCAGGGATACCCCATTCCTCCTCAGCGACCTCCTGTAGTGCCAAGGTAGGGCTGAGACTGTAAGTTGTAGATCTTTTAAACTGGGTGAGAACTTCGAGAGAGCTTTCTAACCTTTTCTGGGCGTCTGCTCAAGAACCCGGTTAGACAGAGCTCTACCTCGGGGACTTCTCTTTATAACCCCAGGGATACCCCGCCCCTACCCAACGGACCCCTGTAGTGCCGAGGCGGGGTTAAGACTGTTAGTTTTAGGTCCTTAAATTGGGTAAGAACTGGAGCAGAGAGCAGACCTCGAACGACAGAAGAATAAACAACGATTGCGTGAGAGAAGGCGCGATAGTGAAATATCTGCTGTTCCTCCTGAGCGAAGAGCCTGGGACAGGGCTCAGGTGGGGTTAAGACTGTTAGTTTTAGGTCCTTAAATTGGGTAAGAACTGCGAGAGAGCTCTCTCAACTAGGCCCTTGCAGCCCTCGCTTTTTTGCGCTTGTTCCCTCACAAGTGAAAAGCATGGTCTTAGACAAGAGGAAGTTCCTTCTTTGGTTAAAACTCCTTTAAGTGTTGTGCAGCTTAAATATGTCCAAATACTACTTTGGGCTAGATGCTTTGGTGTTTTAGCAAAATTGTCGTCGTTGTTTATTTACGCTAGATTAGAATAGAAAGAAGTTGGAACGTCCAGTCTGCTATTTGTTTTACTGACTTTTCTTCGTTTAGAGAGTAGAATTAGTAAAACCAAATAATTTTAGTTCCAGTGAGTGAAGAGTGGCAAGGTCACTAAAATTGGAAGTCAAAGCACATTTTTCATGTAGCATCCACGAAACACGGAAAGATTGTAGCTGATATATTTCTTGCTGTTATTTTGCCACAACAAAACCCAACCTCTTTCCACCGCACCTGCCGAACTTACCCCATCTAACTGCATGTAAAACACTACTATGCTTAACAACCCCAAATCGTTATGCGCAGGCGTTCCATTAGCCAGTGGCACAAACGAAGCTAAGTTTTGGTTAAATCCCTTTGCGAAGCAGCGCTGTAATCCTTGTTCTTGGCCCCTACCTGTGTACCAAGATTTGAGTACCCGCCATGATTGGTCTGTTAAAAAAGCCGTTGTCAATTTGCCAATTAGGATGAAAGGAAATTCGAAAGGCACTTCCAGTTACTCGTTGAGTCCGTTGGGGGCCCAACTTTAACTTCAACTTTATTTAATAAAAATATTGGGCCCAGAACAAGTGTATCAGCGCGACTTCGCAGACGTTACTAACCGAAGTTAAATTACGTCTTTGACGCCGGCTANAACGTCCAGTCTGCTATTTGTTTTACTGACTTTTCTTCGTTTAGAGAGTAGAATTAGTAAAACCAAATAATTTTAGTTCCAGTGAGTGAAGAGTGGCAAGGTCACTAAAATTGGAAGTCAAAGCACATTTTTCATGTAGCATCCACGAAACACGGAAAGATTGTAGCTGATATATTTCTTGCTGTTATTTTGCCACAACAAAACCCAACCTCTTTCCACCGCACCTGCCGAACTTACCCCATCTAACTGCATGTAAAACACTACTATGCTTAACAACCCCAAATCGTTATGCGCAGGCGTTCCATTAGCCAGTGGCACAAACGAAGCTAAGTTTTGGTTAAATCCCTTTGCGAAGCAGCGCTGTAATCCTTGTTCTTGGCCCCTACCTGTGTACCAAGATTTGAGTACCCGCCATGATTGGTCTGTTAAAAAAGCCGTTGTCAATTTGCCAATTAGGATGAAAGGAAATTCGAAAGGCACTTCCAGTTACTCGTTGAGTCCGTTGGGGGCCCAACTTTAACTTCAACTTTATTTAATAAAAATATTGGGCCCAGAACAAGTGTATCAGCGCGACTTCGCAGACGTTACTAACCGAAGTTAAATTACGTCTTTGACGCCGGCTAGCGTTCTAGGCTACATGAAAAATCGTCTTCGACTTCCTATTTTAGTGACCTTGTTTTTTGTCTACACTAGGTACATTGGAGGTCAGCCGGCTTTGCCAGAACCACCCCCTGCACACGGACGGGCAACTGAACCAACACCTGGACAGCACAGGCGCGTTCAGCCTCCTATGCCTGGTTACCCCGTAGGGATGCCTCATACTCCTATCGGTATGCCAGGTTACCCAGTTCGCCCTCCTGTGAGACCGGTTGTGACTCGTGATCCAATAGTGGTCTGGGACCCAGCCGATAGACAACGGTAATCAATCAATCAATCACTCACTCAATTAATCGATCAATCAATCGATCAATCACTCAATCACTCAACCAATCAATCAGTCAATCAATCAATTGATCGATCAATCAATCAATCAATCCATTCATCAACCAGTGAATCAACCAATTTATTTATCAATCCACTCCAAGTTTTTACCAATTAATCATAGCTTACCAAAAAAATTAATAGTTTTTGATAATTTCAACGTTTTTTGGGTTCATAATGTATAAGTTCTCTCGAGAGTTAGGCTTTCAAGAGTAGCCTAACCGTGACACGTATTCTCCCATTACACTATGCTGTTAATGCTGAAATTAGGCCTACTGATAGCCAATGAGATTAGAGAATTTTGTAACATTTGTGATAAAAAGAATAATGGTTACGTTTTTGAATTCACAGAATGTTAAATCAGCGAGCACCACCTCCAACTTATGCTTACAAAGATCCTAGTGGTCAGAATTTGTACATTACACCGGTTCATCAACAAAGAGATGAAATGGTAAGCCACATGCACTTGAATAGCGCGTCTGGATTCATTCGAATCTTCAATCAATGACTTTCTTACTCTTTTTCTGCTTGATTCTTGTCACCCTGTCTACAGATTTTCTTAGGCTGTTACTCTTTTCATTTCGTAAGGTTTTATTCGAGTATTGTTCTTTTCATAGTCCTTTTCATTCCCCCATTCAGAGTGGTCTCAGAGTCTACAGCAAATCAGAAATTGGCTGGTTAGCTTTCAAAATTTGAATATCGACGATGACACTATTAGCTTTGAAGTACTACACGACTATACTTTGAAGCACTCTGTATTTATCGAATTTCCCCCTACGTTTGGCCTTGGTTAACTTTCCATAAAAAAGGTTGTTTTCAGAGAACAAGCGAAGTCAGCAAAGCAATAAGGTGCAAACAATATAACACCCCTTGTCCTGATCGTTGATCTGTGATGGGTGTTCTCTTTTTTTCGTCGCTTTGTCAGGGTGGTCTAGTATGGAGTCCTTATGCTGCAGAAGACACCATGGATGCGCTTTACCCTGATTTAGCTCAAGTAAGTACATGTAGTCGCGCTTCATAAGACCTGTGAAAGACTTCGGTCATATAATTTACGAGGAATTACCGTTACACTTTTTTGCCCTCATTTGCGCTCGTTGTAGCCGCATACTTGGGTTTTCTAGATTTGGCTGAAAAAGAATACAGTAGACTTTTTTCAGTCCTCTATTTTTCTGTTAGATGGCAAAGATCGAGCTTTTTAATACTGTAACGGGCAGCCGTCTTTGTTTCGAATGTAAGTGTAACTTGGGGAAGAGTATCAAATATATATGACCTAGAGGACGTTAATGGGCGCTATCCGGGCCCTGCAAGATGGCCTCGCCCTTCATGAAAAAGTGTTTGTTCTCGACGATCTTACGGTTAAACGTAGACCGTAAACAAACAAGAAGAGAAAAAAAGTACCTTGCCTCCTCAGGCACAAAGTACCTGATGACGCCCCAAGGTGCTCCCGGTAGTTTATTTTACGCAAAACAATTATTCGTTCATCTCATAACTTTTTATTCTTGACCGTATAAGAACAGTAGAGGGACTAAAATGCACAGTGGGGCCACAGGTTTTGTTAAGAGATCATTATTCGCCCTTGATAATTTGGTTGAGTCCGATCGTCTTTCTTGTTTTGTTCGCCGTGACCAAAATAATGATTTAGGAGGACATATATCCCTCCAAGAATGTAAAGATATTTGCGGCTCTGTATGGGCCGAGTAGTTGGTTATTAGGAATATGGAACTTGCCGATGCACATAAAACTATGATTTCAATCAAACTCGTAGTATATGTCTCCGAATTCAGCTTTATAAGGTAAATTGGAGGGCTTTGAATTGCTTTGATGTCGCATAATATTTCGCCATTTCCTATCTATATTCACGACTAAGAGACGGGAATGGGTGTCCAGCTCGAACTGTGAGCCTGAGTGTTTATTGCCGTCCAATAACTAAACTAAAGAACTAAAGAATGGTTTACAAATATTCTTAAATAAAGTCACTCAGGCTAAACTATTCACGTGCGCCGCCTGATACGAAAACCCAAAAACCCAACGGGAAAAAATTGGGATCGTATTCTCCAACCTATGCAGTCGCACAACCTCTGGAGTTAAAGGTAAAAAATCTTTCGATAGATGAATAAAGTAAGACATAAAAATAAAAGTTGATAGTTCGAGAGCTAAGATGAATACATTACAACTGTCAAAACCTAACAACAATAAAATCAATTAACGCCAAAACGGTTCACGTGCGTTCATACAGTGCCAAGAGGAAAGTATTTACATTCTCTGTTACTGCCACTATGTTAGCTCCGCCGAATGTAAAGTATTTTTGTTTTTTAGGCCAGCTATCCTGGGGCTTTAGGTACCACTCCTCCAAAAGACACCAGTTTCCTCTCGCAACTTCAAGCAGCGCCACCACACGATACAATACTGAACATGTCAGCCAACAGTACTCTTGACCAGCGGGGAGCAACATTGGGACAGTCTCCACAACCTCTTATAAAGTCCATAAAAGATGAACTATTTCGACTGTCACAAGGAGCGCAGAGAAAGACGCCTATAACCGAGCTATAGCATACGACGCAAATATAACAGCGTATAAAATGAATTGTTCTTAGGTCAGAAAAAGCAATTTCAGTTGCTTATCTCACCATTAGCTATGGAACAATTTGTAGATGTATTGTGTTCGCCCATGGAGTCGACGAAGATCAATTCTTGGCTTAAATTGAGGAACGGTTGCGCAATTCGTCGACTTCACTCTCGTACGAAACTCATCTGGGCCCAGCAGCAACATAGGTTTAAGACCTTAGGGTTGGTCGTTAAATGTCGTGGATGGATAATCTTATTTGTTGAATCGTGCTCTGCGCGCTCTTCAACGTGTTGTAAACCAGTAGAGACGACTGTAGTTACGTATTAAGGAAAACCGCTACATTCAATTTCAGGCCAGTCGTTTAAAACCTCGGGTTCTCAAGAGATTCAACTGAAGTTGAGTTTCCCATCAACGGGTCTGATTGTAATCCTTGTTAACAACCTTGTCCCAGGACTTTGGAAAATCCCTGGGGACGAGACTGGTTGTTTGAGGCTGGATAAAAAAAGGACGAATTTTCGTCGTTTTCGGATAAAATTGAAAATCATGTAGTAAAGTAACCTTCGGCACAAATTTAGAAGGGAAAATGAAATGAGTTACAACAACAACAAACCAATAGACAAACAAATTTAATGTTTCTAACTAGACATCCGCCAAATTTCACGTCCAGTGATCAAAATGAATCAGTGACTTTTTACTTCGATGAAAGTCAACCTTATTTTTTATAGCATTAATAGGATGAACCATTAAGCATTTTAGGTCCTTCCAAATTTCATTTTATCGACCTTTTCTTGAAGGATGGTGCTTAAGATCATGAAGTCATTTTAGGTAAATATTTTATGGCGTAAATATTTATAATCTCTAACAGTGCTCGCGTTTGGGCGCTGTTTGTACCATATCAGAATAAAGCATATATTTATGAATTGTAATATTAATCACTTTGTTTTACTTAAGCACTTATTCGAGATCTTGTCGTAGCCGTTCCTCGTCTTATTGCGCAGCGAGGAGCGTTGCGTGACGAGTTAAAAACGGCTGAGTTTGAAGACTAACGGGGTCTAACATTACCATAAGTATGCGAGGGTGCAAGGGAATCCGGATTCCGGAATGCGGTAAAATTTTACATGTGGAATCCGGAATCCAGGAGCTTAAACTTTTGCAATCCAGAATACAGCTCAAAGAATCTGGAATCCACTAATGACTGGAATCAAGAGAGAATCCTTCTCTCTTGCTGGAATCCGTTCTCCAATATCTACTGACAAAGAATCAGGAATCCAGTACCTGGAATCCGAAATCAACGGCGTGGAATCCAAAATCCAAGCCTATCTTGGATCCCTTTACATGGGCCGAGTAAGCTAGTTGTAAGCCATGGAACCAGGTCGGCGATTGACCTGATTTTCGCACTATATAGTCAGACTCAGAATCAAGTTTGCGGCTAATTCAAATTGAGAATTTCTCAAATCAGGAGATGAGCAGAGAACTATCCGAAGCAGTCCTCACAAGAATCTTATTTTTCTGTAGATGTACATGAATAAAGCCTCCCACGCAGACATTCTTAGGGGTTCGTCACTCTCTCCTCTGCAGAGGCCTCTGTGTGTTGTGGGGAGGCTGGGGAGAAAGGAAGAGAGAGAGCGCGGGACACGATGGGAAGGGGAAAGAGAGAAGAGAGGCTCCCGCCTTTCCCCTCTTCCCATCGTCCCACGCGCGCTTTCTATTGTTTCGATTATTGCTATTTTTATCGGTATACCCAGCGGGAGCCTCTGCGGAGGAGAGAGGGTTCGTCAAAAGAACGTCTGCGTGGCCCATTCCTTCTCGGTCAATTCACTTCGGCAATCTTTCATCACAGCCTCGGTAAAAACGTCGAGCCCAAAACGATTCAAATCGCCAAAATTCTTCGTTTTTAGCTGCAAGAATACAAACCAGCACATTTATTTTGATCTTATATGGGCAGGGTTTATTCTAGAGCGCAGCCTTGCGAGATTTCCGCAATTTGGAAAAAAAATGCCGCATAAAATTTACGTTGCCGCGTCAAATAGGGCGCAAAAAATAGACCCTAGGATAAGTAATATTTTTTTTAAATAAAGTGCACTGTATTCGAAACCATCACTGACCATAACACTGATTTGACGGCCTCTCTATAAACTTAGTTTGAACTTTTATACCCTCTTACTGTCTCAATTGTCTTTCTCTTCTTCGTTTGAGTCATTATTTCACCAGACAAACATCTGGGATTCTTGCAGAAATTCCTCTCTTGGACCCACTTTCTTCAAAAAGGGCCCCCTAAAATTACAAAAGGGGGCCCATTTGACCCTCATTGGCCAATTTCTAGAATAAACCCTGTATGGGTAAATATTCTACGTAGTTTATGACGGTAAGATGAACCATTTCCAGGTCTGCTCAAACATTTCTTCTAAATCGTCGGTCACACAGTTAATGAAGCCTCCCTGTCAGCTCGGTTAAACAATCCCCACCATCCTAAGTCATCCCGGTTATTTATTATCGGCTTTGTAATGTTTTTCGGTTAAAACCGGTGTATGACATTTGCAGACTGCAGACTGCAGACTGCATGAGGCAGCATGACTGTAAATGGAATGAAACCAAAAATATCGTTATAAAGGTGGCGTCATCATCATCATTACCTTGTTCCGAAAAGTATAAGGCCTAGAAGCGAAGTTTATATTTTTCACGCAAATTACACCGACCTCATTCCTATAGGAGCTGTTGGCTGTTCTTTTCGTATTGAATTAGAGCAGAATAATGTCTGCCGATGTCACAAACTTTCTCATGAATCCATAGCAACAGTCTAGCAATTTAGCCTGCACCACAGACGAAACTAAACTATAAGTCTGTATGTGAAACAGCGCAGGAATCCCTATTCTACGGGGGCCCCAACTGTGTACTATGACTTAAGTATGAGCAATGATTTGCGTATTTAGAAATTCAATTCTGGTAATTCATCGAGTCCAGATAGGATCTGTTCGTTTTCGATTATTTGGCATATCCCTAATTACTGCTAAGATGAAATACGTCATTAAAAGGTGTTAAATGTCCTTGACCTATCCTACGAAGCGGCTCGCAATCTAAAAACTTTTTTTACAGAAGACTACTATTTAGACAGGCATTAGTGGGCATTGCTACTTGTCATTATCAATTCACGATAATCAAAGAAGAATAAAGAATCAACGCAATTAGTGATATGCCGGGTGAGATGATAAAGGGTCGGTGAAGAATAGCCAACAGCATTTTGGGAATGAGGCCAATGTAACTTTGCACAAAAATATCAATCTTGTTCCCAAGGCTACTTTCACACGAAGACGTCACCTTTATTAGGAGGATTTTTGGTGTCATTTAATTTACAATCTGCAGTCTGCAGTCTGCGGTCTGCAGTCTGCAGTCTGCAGTTTGCAGTCTGCGGTCTGCAGTCTACGGTCTGCAGTCTGCAAATGTCATACACCGGGATCCAGTCTCCTTGTCTGCTCTGACCAATGTCGATAAAAGATATGGGTGCGAAATTAGGTATTAAAGAAAGGAAGATGGCGGGAAGCGCGAGTGTTTTCTAACTGGTTGCTTTTACCAAAATGCCAAGAATTTGAACGGTTCAAAACAATTCTTAGGGACCGCAGAACCCACACTGAAAAGAGATAAAACGGAAGTGCAAACCCTTGTCTTTCCTGAAACTGGACCCTTATGGTTTTAAGAAACTGAAAACGTCCGACGGATTTAGTTGCATGGAATTATACGGCCGAAAGTGAGGTCAGTTGTCATCTTGTTTCAGAGAATTTAATTCAGCCTGAAGGTGTAACATTAATGTACGCTGTATTCTATAATTTTTGCATCATAACTAAAGAAAGAACTTTCTGAGGGGTGTGTAAACTTCACTCATGTAGGGTCAATATCTTAATTGGGTTTGACAAAAATATGGAATCTGGGGAACGAGAATCCGGAAAAGTCCTTCCACTACAACAATTATTAGATGTGACCGAGTATCCCATGAAAAATTATGCAGATGGAGGTGTTATTCACGTCCTAGATAAAACCTCCTTGATGTACACAATTTTTTCATTTAATAGCGGAGCTCCCGCGCGCGAAGCGCGCGCAGCGGATCACCATGGGTAACAAAATTGGGTAAACTATCCATCCGAGAAAATTTGGTTATGACGTAGAGTACGCCCACCCGTACACACACTTCATGTAAGCCGATGTCAAATGTCACAATAGATCTTGCACAACTTGACTAGCCTTTCAGTTTTGTAAGCCATCCGTATGAGTACGATTAGATTGACAGCTGTCAAAAACAGACATCCGCTGACAATTATCACATGACCATCTCGCGGGCTCAGATCAAAGATCAGTCGTTTTGCCCCTACATATAAGCTGATATAATATGTCACACTTACCAATTCAACATAAAAACGAAACTACCCCGGGCTGGGCTGTCAGTCGGCTGACAGTCGTTTAAAGTTATATTGGCAAGCCAAATTACGGTCAATTGACAGCTGTCAAAATGGGATATGTGCATAGATTAACTTGGGCTCAGGTTCGCTCAGGTACACGATCTGTCATTTTCCACTACAAGCCGGACGGATATGTCTTACTCACACTCGTAGTCTGTTAATTCGAATATTCGCCATTCTAATGAAGGTTAATTGACAGCTGTCAAACTAGAGTATACGCTGACCATCATCACCTGACTGTATTGCGGGCTCATTTTTCTATCCATTGAGGTCACCCATAGCTTAGAAAATCTATCTATCCTAGAAAATTCGGCAATCACGTGACCTACATCGACCACCCGACCTTCCGTCCGTCCGCACCACAGGCATACCAATGTTTAACTCACACTTTCTAGCTAGTTTGGGAGCCTGCAACCTGATATTGTACATCCATGTTTTGATTAAATGACAGCTGTCAAAATAGTGTTTCTGCTGACCAGTATCGCCTGACCGTATCGCCGGCTCAGGTATCGACCCACTGAGTTTGATTGTTTTTTGAAGTTATCCGCTGACAAGTTGCTACTTTTCAAATGATCGCAGGCTCAAGTTCAATTTTTTTAAAATGCATATAAAATAAGTCGTGTTCATGAGCCGCACTTTTAAAATTTTGATTTCGAACTGACCTCGGACGCGAAAATTCAACCGGCTTTTACATGCAGGGAAGGCAATCGTTTTTTACTTTTCTCACTGTCACGCGTTGATCACGCTCTAAGTCCAATTTTTGTGTTCTGATTGGTCAAAATTTGACAGGTGAGTTCATGCGGAAAATTTATGCAGCGTCTGGAAAATTGTTTACTTTGACAGCTGAAGCTGACAGAGTTTTGTGTCAACTTGTGATGTTTTTAATTGTCTTTTTCCACTTGCTGTACAAAATGAAATACAGCTGCTATCAAGATTGTTCTGTAATTCATGGCTGGTTTGTTTATTGCGCTTTTATTGACAAATGCACCGCTTGTCAAAGTCTTTGGAAATCCGATTTCGGATGGCATCGTTTTCAAAAATGAGCCTACTCACTTGCCCTTGCTTGAGGCGTAAGAGGGTTGAAAAGTCTCAAGCGATTCTGGAACACTTGATGACCTTCAGAAGCAGCATCTCGACTGGTAAGCCTGAGCAATTATTGTCTTTGATGTGTGTTTTTTTTTTCGGTTTCCTGACGTCGAGCGTATTGTTTATGCGGCTTAAGTTTATACACGAGCAATGATCTAACCTACAATAGTATCAGGTTTAAAAATCCTTTAGACGTCTTTTGACCGCAAATTCAAAGAAAAGGTTCCGAAGAATATTTAGTTATGATTTTGGCTGTAAACAGAAAGCTCTGAGCGATTTTCTTGCCTCGAGTTCATCTTGCAAAAGAGCAGACACCGGGAAGCCGGCTTAAAACATAAATAAGCTTTATATGCTTACCTGACTCATGATTTTCAGAGACACTTTACTCTCAATAGTTGTCTTCGTGAATGAAAATTATTGTCTCTGTACATGTTTCACCGAATTATATTTATTTTATTGATTGTTAGTAGTCCCTCTCGCAATTTTTATCGCTGCACCGGTTGTTTCGAGTCGAACATAAACATCGCATGCAGGAATACTCAAAACGCAGCGCGTAAATAATCACTAGCTTTTAAAGATTACACATAACAAGACCATAAACAGTTTTACAAATACAGGGAAATAAAACCTAAACATAACAAAATCTCTATCATGTTGAAGCGTAACTCTTTTAATCGCACTGCAAATTTGGTGCCTGTCAAAAGTGAGAACCCGTCCGGCTGGCCGAAAAGGTGATTTTGGGAATTTTTTTCATCGTTTTCACTAAAAGCCCATAATTATTAAACTGCATATCACATAGGAACAGATTTTTCTAACTGAAAAGTCCCGGCATTATGGAATTCTCTTCATGAAAACGTTTTATAATGTGCTCAATGCTATAATTTGTTGTGCAAAGGAAGGGCGTGCTTTGATCACAGGTAACCCAGGCTCACTGTTAGTGCCACGTTCGGATTTCATAACATGGTTAAATATAGAGAACATATGTGGCGAAGTTTAGGTCTGGAAATTTGCTAGAAAATGGAAATAAAAATCGATGAAACTTATCATGTGGCAAGTTGTTGTTGTCCTTAATGTGTACACGAAGTTTCGGGAAAAATAGTCTGCTTCACCGTTCCTTCATAGTATTATATTTCAGGGTTGTCCAATTATTAGTCTCTCAAACGGAGCAATGTTGGAGAGACTGGTGAATGCCACATTATGATGCAACAGCTAATGCAAATACAATACACTTTCCAGGCCTAATCTACTGTGATCGAACATGATTGCTATTTTTGGGTGTACAAATAAGACTACTAACTCAATGTAAAGTTTGTTTCACTCCTGGACTGTCAAATTATTTTTCTCTAAAATCACTTAGCCTTTGCCTCAAAAGTCACATGAATGTACCCTGATCTGTGGATTGCAAGTTTATTGTTTCATTTAAATTATGAATTTATTAACGGGAGCTTCGCTTTTAGCCCTGGCTAAATCTATTTTATGAAAGCCTAGGCCACAATCACTGTTGTGTATCAGTTACCTCGCCTTTGAGTGGAAGCGAGGCTGTAGCTGACTCTGTTACGATACAACCTTAATGCTTTTTAAATGTAAATTTGGCAACTTAGTAGGCATGAGAACAATAACAGTTATTGGACAAGGTTGAGGAAGATAGAATGATTTGTAAATGTTGCACAGGTCAATTTAATATTTGCTGAAGCGGAAGGCTGAGGCAAATAAATGATCTGCAAGACACTGACAAATCACGGTATTTTGTGATAACCGAGTTCAGATGATTGTTTTATCTTTCAATCACTGGGTTTGTCTTTATGAATATCTTTGGGAAGCGAAGAGATCTGCCATTTTCATGCAAGAGCGATCCCAAGAAGGACAAAAGGGTGGTTTCATTTACGCATTAGTGGTGTAACAATTTAATCGAATTCTCAATTAATCGCGATTATGACCGTTTGGTTTGATTCACAATTCTTTGCTTCCACGTTTCGATTTTAGTTCGATTTTTGCACACCTTTTCCAGGGTGCCCTTAGTGAGTTATTATATTGTATTGCGTCTTTGATTGATGAGCAAAGACAATAGCAGTTTTTGCGCCGTTTTGTGTTGCCTGATGAAAATGCTGTCCTTCAACCACTCCTTGAGAATTTCCAAATAAGGTAAACCATGTGCGATACGCTCTTTGTCAGGTTCTCAAACATGGTGATGAACCAAGTGACTGTGAATCCTCCTGTCGCTGTTACTGTTCTCAAATTGAGGGTTTAGGGTTGCATGTTGTTTACATTACGCGTTATGTTATAAGAGTTAAGAAACATTTACATAATTGAATCGAAATAATCGAAATCGAAAAGCAATAATCGAAATCGAATTGAGTTGCAAGGAATATGAATCGTTACACCCCTATTACGCACGAGCAGAATATTATTGGCAGCCTAACACAGTTGGACAATATTGCACATGAGGAGGCCTTTATTGCTAGGCAGTTATTTACAGGTCACATGGTGGGCTCTTGGCCAATGAAAAAAAATTGTATCGAATGATAAGACTAATTTACATATGAAAAACTGAAAGGTTTGTATTCAAAACAAAGTCAAGTGGTAAGAGCACCCGACTTGTGATCTGCTGGGCCTGAATTCAATTTCCACCCTAACCCTTAGCTGGATTTGTTCTTGGTAGTACTGAGTTCAAATCCTCAATCATGTTTGTAAATAGCCAACCAGTTTGTCTCGTGCCAGATGGGACTCTTAACCCTGTTATGTTCAGTATAGGTAATCATTTGATTTGTAGTCTATTTTGGGATAAATAAGCATGATTAAATTTTTCAAGGACCAACAATTGTTACAAATTTTCACTTGCGTTACAAGAGGAATTGCACCATGCTTTTTACGACAGGATATTCTTTCATGACAGACATATTTAAAGGCCCAGTTTAAAAAAGAAATACGATTGTTATCGTGAACAGCCTTATGGCCACAAGTTATTCTCGTTAATGATATCAAACATCTTTAATTTTTTTTGTCAGTGATGTATTTGCTGTCCATATCATTGGAGTGACCATTAATATGGCAAGATGTCCCAGAGGTATGAGTTGAGTGTATTGCTAAAATTGGAAAAATTGTTTGAGTAATAAAGTGATAAAATTGTTGACAACACGTTTTCTTGGATCCAGGCAGGAAAATGTATGTCTGAAACAATCATAACTGCAGCCATGGTAAAAGGCTTCAACAATTTAATGCTAACAGAGTCAGTCTTAGCCTTATTATTGTTATGTGCATTTCCAAAGAATTATTACCGGTTTGTTTTAATGTACCCAAAGGAAGGACACAGGGGAATAGGGGCAGAAGGGAATGTGGAAGTGGAAAGAGAAGGAGGTGAAGGTTTAAGTGGGGCATAAACCTGAGAGTCAAGTTTGTGGATGACTCGTCTTCCATAGAAATACTACCCAGGAACTCTGCTCAGTTAGGCCTTACCTGACATTCACAATTTTTCTATGGATCACAACATGAGACAAAATCCTGTTAAATGAAAAAGATGTTAATTAACTTTATGTTATATCCTAACTTTTCTCTCAGATCATTAATTGTAGGCAACAACGCTATAGAATGTGTATCGACTTACAAGATTCTAGGAGTATTCAGTGGTGGATCCAGACCTTCAGATAAGGGGGCCGGGGGGGTGGGGCGGTCCGGTCATCCAGACCCTGAGATATGGGGGGGGGCGGTCTCAAAAAAATTTTTTTTTTGCCCTTTGGGCCTCAGTTTGGTAGTTTCGTCTAAAAATAGGGGGTGGGCCCCCCGGACCCCTCCCCTGGGTCTGCCACTGGTATTTATCAATATAAAAAAGCTTGCAAGAATTGAAGCTCTACTCCCTACGTATACTAGGTAGAGCCAACGTATGTTAAAGGTCTATATAAGCTCTGTTAGATCCGTTCTAGAGTATGCCTTGCCTGTGTTGCAATCCATTCCAGGTTATCTGTCTGACAAAATTGAATCCATACAGAAAAGGGCGCTTATGATAATTTTCCTGTGTGCTGATAGCTACTCTGACGCCCTCGAGTTAGCACGGGTGCAGACCCTTGCTTGTGGGAGAGATAAGATATGTAAGGAGTATATGTACAAAATGAAGGACTTAAACCGTCCTCTTCATCCTCTTCTACCAACACGCCTAGACGATACCTGCCCCTACACCCTAAGGCACAAATCAAACCAGCTGTACTTTTATAAAAACGTTACTACCAGTAGAACAAAGCGCACGGAAGACTTTTTCACTTTTAAGTATTTTTAACTATTTTTAACAAATATAATGCATATTCTAATGTGGTGTATATGATTTTTACTTAATGTATAGTTTTCATTGTATTATAACTCGTTAATTCAGTAAGTTACTGGAAGAGAGTCAAATAAACTGTTATTACTTTTACGAAAGAAGGAGAATTAGGGGACAATATGTTAATTTTTTTATATTTTTCAACCGAAAAAGGGCTAAAGGGAGGTAGCGAAAAAATAACATGGGTAGCTAGCGAAATTAGCGTGGGAGTGCTGTTTTGGCGGCGGAGCTGCGGGAAGAGTGGGTACAAGTCAATCAGTGATTGATAAGAGTACTATAAAATCCTCGAATTTCGTGTCGATTGAAAACTTTTTAAGTTGTCTAAAGTAGGCGCAAAATTGAGTAAACGTTGAAGCCATGTCATAAATCTGGCTAAGTTTTTGCTTTGGGATTTCCTATCGTCTCGAGTTTAGCAGAACATCAAATTCCCAGCACTGATATGTTTTAAAGAAAATCTATCGAGGAATTTCGGTTTAATCGCTGTTTTCGTGAAAGTAGCATTAGAATTACAAAAAGAGCTCTGCCATTGCGTTTTACTGATTCACATGTTTTCATGTTTTTTTTTTCGAAATCGCTTAAGTCTACTTGCGTTTAGCCGGTTGTAGAGTGTATAAAGGTCATTTGTAAAACGAATAAGTGATAAAAACTTTTCGGAAGCATCCAAAAAGTAGCAAATTTGTCTGCATTAAGTGCAGCCTTCAGTTCTTGCATAATTTACACTCTTTTTGTAGAAATTCAAAGATATCTCGAAATTCCTCTTATAGATTTTTGTGAAACTTTGCACAACAGAAGACAAGCAAAGTATACGTACGTACGTCAAAAGAAAATGCCGATAAGGACAGAAATTCAATTTAGGGTTAAAACTATTGTGACGTCATTGTGATGACTTGATATTTATTCCGATCGCCCCAAAAATGATATCATAATAAAGTTTAGTCAATGTGTTAAAATGTTTTTACCATAAAAATCAATTTGTTTAAGTACCGTAAAATTCCGAAAATAAGCCCCTCCATGTATAAGCCCCTCCAAATACAAGCCCCCCAAACCGGTTACGCAAAAAACCCTCCGTTAAATCGCCCCTCCAAATATACGCCCCCCCCCGCCCCAGAGGCTTGTACTTGGAAAATTGCCCTCCAACACAAAGTAAAACAAAGCAAAAACGAAAAATTTACTTCCAACTATAAGGCTAGCCCAATCGATTTCCCTCCGTGGATAAGCCCCTCCGAATATAAGCCCCTCAAAAAGGGCCTTTGAAAAATATAAGCCCCGGAGCTTTTTTTCGGAATTGTACGGTGTAAGAGATTCGAAGATGGAAGGTGTACCTACAAAAGTACTTGGTCGAGCTACCTTAAAAACGTCCTGCTCACTCAAATGTGGCACATTGAGCACGTGAGGGCAGGTGGTTTCCTTCGTTTGATTGTGACGGACTATCGTGCGCCCGTCTAAAAAAAGACGAAGCAATGGTTGTGAAATATTGGTTTAGTGATTCCTCAATAGCCTTGTTCTTGGTCATTCAGGTCCTTTCCATCTTCTACCAGGTTCTGAATATAACGACCTTTATCTTTACCGGGCAATACATTGCGAAGTATGTTCCAAAAAGCTTTAGGATTAGTGGCTTTTTTTTTTCGGAGATGACTTGAGGAGTAATTCGTTCTTGCTTTCCTGTCCATATTAGTGACTTGGTTTCGGAGAAGTTTATAGCTATCCCAGGCCTCGGGAAATCCAGAGCTCAACGCAATTTTGTGCGTCCGATCACGTGCCCTCATTACACGTAATACGTCAGTATTAATCCAAGGATGTGTTTTTCTGGTCCTCTGGGACCAGGGTAGGAAAGAAGCCGCCCATCGGTCCCCACCTCACTCCTTCCGCGTTTTAAAGTAGCGTGCTTATTGAGTGTCAAACAAGGCCAGATTATTGGCGAGAGAGACATGTATTCTAGCCGACCGCCTTGCATAAAATTTTCACAATTTTCGGACGTCGGTGAACGATCAACGACTTTTTTTTTAGGCCTTTTGTCAAAGAAAGGAAATAATTGTATTTATATACCAGTAACTTTTTTTTTACATTTCAATCAAAATAAGTTGGGTTGTTTACGAACTTAACAAGAAGATATTCACTTTTTCAACAAGCGATATTTCTAAGAGGCTAAATACAAATGATGTTGCCATAGTAAAGTAACTAACGAAAACTTAACAATATTTACCAGTATGATTAATTATGGCACGTATCCACAATGACTTTAAAAAGAAAAAACAAACAAACAGGACAAGTAATTCGTTTAAAGTGGCAAGATTCTCAATCGAGACCATTTGTTTAATTTTGAAAAGTGTCTAAGGAATTATAGCCTTTTGCGATTTGCCTTTCTATTTCCACAGAGCGTTGAACTATTTGTATGTACATTTCGACATTTGGGCGCGTATCTCTTTGTTTACAGTTGTAAATATAATGCTAGCGATAAGCAGTAAATGGTGCAGTAGTAAATCTTCCGTATCGTTAATTCAGCCGAATAAGAGAGGTTGAATTTTTCTACTTTGGAGATGTTTTACATTATCCATCGATAGCTGTCTTTCCAAAAGGCTTTAGAATATTTACAGCTCCGAAATAAGTGAACTAGGTTTTCCGTTGCTTCTCCACAGAATGTGCAAGAATCAGACTGTTTAATTCCTGTTTTGTGGAGAAAATCATTGTTTGCGATTCGTCTATGTGGAAGTTTAAACTGAAACTCTCTTGGTTTTGTTTCCTTAGTGCACACAAATGCTAATGTGTAAGTGCTGTCCCAACTGACCGTCACGTTTCCTATTAAGTCGTCAGCCAACCATTTACCTTGACTCCTCAGTGGTATTGAAGCATTTTTCTCAGTGAGGCGCTGATAAGCTTTTTTTGCAGAATTTTGTACTTTTATACCTTGTTAGAAACGGTCACATTCCTTTCCAAGTCAAACTGAGTTGCTTTGACATAGGTTATATAAAATTACATTTTTCCCGACTTCGGAAAAGCAAGTCTATGTCCCAGTAGAATTTGACAACCTTTGTGAATCCCAAAAAAACAATAAAACGCGAAGTTCCGGCCTTAATTTTCATCGGCAGAAGGAAGGAAGCTTTTAGTCAAGTCAGGCACTTTATTTTCAACAATTTTCTTTCTTTATTCAATCAGAGTTACACATGATTGCTGCCAAGTACATCCTTGTTTAGCTTTTTTACTACTTAGACAACTACTGTTTACTAAACTTGTACGCTTACATACTAATAACAAAGGTGATTTGTTATAACTTATTACAAATCGTCACAAGCAAATATCAAAAAAAGGAAATATTGAATATCGTGCAACTGTTATCAATTAAAAAAAAAAAACGCACGCACACACACACACGTGCGCAACGTAAACCTTTTAAAAACTACTATTGCATTTACACCGCATTTTGGTCTCTCTAGCTTACACCTACCATTAAAGCATAAAGACGAGCATTAGTTCTTTAGCGTAGCATTTTTTCCAAAAAAATATCTAACAAAAACTCCTTTATCAATTGATTTATTCTTAAAAAGTCGAAATTATCCACAGTTTCGGCGTTTTTAGCGTTAGCTTTTTCTTAGAGCGAATCCTAACGAGTATTCTTGTAATATACAACCTTTAAAGGAATTCTTTGGTGAGCATAACAGCAGGAAACATAGGCAGACGTGCATTGTATACATGTTTAGGCTGGTTTACATGTACGATACACCTTCTAAAAATGGTGGCTAATTCAGTTAGTTTTTTGCGTTCATGATAATTCGCCCTGAATGCCTCTTTTTAAGGAAAACGTTCTTCGAATTCTGCCGATGCAATCAAGGCAAAGAGGACTGATTAACGTACTAAATATAAAAACAAAGTAACATGGCCACCATTTTGGAATAAACTGTGTGCAAGCAGAAAGCATAGGCATCATAAACAGCCAGGTTAGCCCTTTTTGCGGGACAAGACAGGGTAATGTATCTTCATGTGTTGCTTTTCTCCTTATACTCTGTCGTAGGTGTAAACCAGCCTTAATTTGCAGCAAGTGCAGCAGTTCTCTCCTTAGCTTATGTTGCTGCTTTGTTTGTTAATTATTGGCGGAGTATAGTAAAAAGAATAATGAACAGAACACCGAGAAATGCCGGACAAAGCTTCTCAGGAGCGGCTGATGGTTCTGTTGTTGTTGTGACAGAAGAGGTCATCATAGTTGTCATAGACATGGTGGACATCGCATTTGCCATTGTACAGACTGTGTCGCACATAGCCACCGTCTGGTTGTTGTTCGATGCTTCATTATCGGCTGCTGCACAATTAGTGGTGTTCTGTTGCTCACATGTTTGCTGCGTTAAAATAAACAGGAATTCCACAGTCTCAAAGGTTAACGGAACCTCTTTTGCCAGTTATTACGAGGAGGGGGGGTACTCTCTTAAATACCGTAAAAATCCGAAAATAAGCCCCTCCATGTATAAGCCCCTCCAAATGTAAGCCCCCCAAACCGGTAACGCAAAAAACCGTCCGTTAAATCGCCCCTCCAAATATAAGCCCCCCGGGGGCTAGTACTTGGAAAATTGCCATCAAATACAAAGTAAAACAAAGCAAAAACGGTAAATTTCCATCCAGCTATAAGGCTAGCCCAATCGATTTTGAAACGCAAATTTCCCTCCGTGGATAAGCCCCTCCGAATATAGGCCCCTCCAAAAATAAGCCCCTCAAAAAGGGCCTTTGAAAAATATAAGTCCCGGGGCTTATTTTCGGAATTTTACGGTAAGTCATATACGTATGTGCCGTATGCTTTTTGTGCCGTTTCGGTCTGAAAACGCGGGTATAGACTTTGCCCATTGTAGTCTACGTTCGGGAAGAGTTTATGAGGGAACTAATGGAGTGTGTTCCAAATAAATAAGAAAGAAACGGTAATATGCGAATTAGAAACGAATTTTACAAAATTGTTTTTTGGCGTTCTAATATAAGTAACTGAAATATATCCGTAGAACTGTACACAAAAGTTTGAGTGATTTGGCAAGATTCTGCCAACTTCCAAAGAGCGTTGATTTTGTTTTACCCTGATTTAGTATAAGCCTGCTACTTTCCATCCATTGTGCAACTTGATTTAATTCATCCTGTACTACCCTAGCTATGTTCGTTTGGGAAGTGTTCAAATTCTTCCTGCGCCTGACCTAGATAGTACACCTAAAGTCTGTGTCGCTGTTACACGTACACTCTATTTAAACCAGTCATAGATAGCATCAAATAAAAGGAGACCGTAAAACAAATAGATCAGAGTTCTTCCAGATAAATAATGTATATAATACAATACGCAAAAGATTCTCTTACCATCTCAAGGCAACCCAGAGTATATGTCGTGATGCTAGCGACCGTTATTGAAGTATTGTAACAGCTAGAGTTATCGTACGAGCACTGTTTCATCATGTACTGGTCCATCATATTACACCAATGAGTCATGTTCGGTGTGCACTCCCAACACCATACCGCTCCCAGGGCTTAAAAAAGATAAAATCAAAACTGAAATTAATTTTATCATAAGTGCGGGAGGACAAAAAAGTAATTGTAACAAACCACGCTGTTTATACTTTGTTCGCGAAACTTCGAGGTATCCAACAGTAAAGGACGCGCAAGGCTGCTCCAATATCAGAGCAAAGTGACTTCAACAATTTAGATTAGGGCCTGTCTATTTGGAGGTGGGGGACCCCAGGAAAGTGAGGTAACCCGCCTGTCCATACAATCCCTCATATGGTCACCTCACCTATGACGTAAATGTAATCAAATTTAAGATGAGAGATTATATGGACTGGCGGATTACCCCACCTAAGCAATATTTATTAGCATCTACATAACATCCGGCGTATTAGAAAGTATTTATCATATGACAATAGGGAGTCCATTGTACAGGCTATTATAATGTCACGATTAGACTATTGTAACGGTCTATTATATGGTACGGCGGCTGTTCATCTTGGTAAGCTGCAACGCCTGCAGAACGCGGCAGCTCGGCTGGTATGTACTGTATCTAGGTATGATCCTATCACACCATCCCTGATCAACCTGCACTGGCTTCCGGTTACCCACAGAATAGAATTCAAGATAGCAAAGGTAGTTCACAAATGTATCTACGGCGTCGCACCACAATATCTTTTAGACTTGATTAAACTCAAAGAGAGCTCGCGGTATCAGTTGGGATCATACCGGGGCATACTCCTAATGGACAATACCTATAGAACAAAAAAGACGCTAGGGGATAGGGCGTTTGAAAATGCTGCGCCCAAAGTATGGAACCGACTCCCTCTAGAAATTAGACAATGTCAATCATTGAACATTTTTAAAGTTTTACTACAGACACATCTTTTTAAATTAGCTTTTTATTAGTTCTTTTATTACCTTATATTTTACTTTTACTGTTTTCCGAAAAATTGTAAATTATTATATTATTATCATTATTTGGATTAGCCATTTATTACTTTAAGATTTCAGTGTTGTAATGCGCATTCGATCATATCTTTATCGCATGCTAGACTGCGCAATATAAGAAATAAACATTATTATTATTATTATTATTATGAAGATATTCACTTTTTTAACAAGCGATATTTCTATGAAGCTAAATACAATTGATGTTGCCATAGTAAAGTAACTAACGATAACAACTTAACAATGTTTACCAGTATGATTAATTATGGCACATATATTCACACACATATCCGCAATGACTTTAAAAAGAAAAAAAACAAACAAACAGGACAAGTAATTCGTTTAAAGTGGGAAGATTCTTAATCGAGACCATTTCTTTAATTTTGAAAAGTGTCTAAGGAGTTCTAGTCTTTTGCGATTTGTCTTTCTATTTCCACAGAGCGTTGAACTATTTGTATGTACATTTCGACATTTGGGCGCATATCTCTTTGTTTACAGATGTAAATATAATGCTAGCGATAAGTAGTAAATGGTGCAGTGGTAAATCTTCCGTATTGTTAATTAAGCCGAATAAGGAAGGTTGAATTTTTCTACTTTGGAGATGTTTCGCATTATCTATTGATAGCAGTCTTTCCAAAAGGCTTTAGAATATTTACAGCTCCGAAATAAGTGAACTAGGTTTTCCGTTGCTTCCCCACAGAAGGTGCAAGAATCAGACTGTTTAATTCCTATTTTGTGAAGAAAATCATTGGTTGCGATTCGTCTATGTGGAAGTTTAAACTGAAACTCTCTTGGTTTTGTTTCCTTAGTGCACACAAATGCTAATGCGTAAGTGCTGTCCCAACTGACCGTCACGTTTCCTATTAAGTCGTCAGCCAACCATTTACCTCGACTCCTCAGTGGTATTGAAGCATTTTTCTCAGTGAGGTGCTGATAAGCTTTTTTGCAGAATTTTGTACTTTTATACCTTGTTAGAAACGGTCACATTCCTATCCAAGTCAAACTGAGTTGCTCTGACATAGGTTATATAAAATTACATTTTTCCCGACTTCGGAAAAGCAAGTCTATGTCCTAGTAGAATTTGACACCCTTTGTGAATCCTAAAAAAACAATAAAACGCGAAGTTCCGGCCTTAATTTTCATCGGCAGAAGGAAGGAAGCTTTTAGTCAAGTCAGTCACTTTATTTTCAACAATTTTCTTTCTTTATTCAATCAGAGTTATACATGATTGCTGCCAAGTACATCCTTGTTTAGCTTTTTTACTCTACTTAGACAACTACTATTTATTAAACTTGTACGCTTACATACTAATAACAAAGGTGATTTGTTATAACTTATTACAAATCGTCACAAGCAAATATCAAAAAAAGGAAATATTGAATATCGTGCAACTGTTATCAATTAAAAAAAAAAAACGCACGCACACACACACACGTGCGCAACGTAAACCTTTTAAAAACTACTATTGCATTTACACCGCATTTTGGTCTCTCTAGCTTACACCTACCATTAAGGCATAAAGACGAGCATTAGTTCTTTAGCGTAGCATTTTTTCCAAAAAAATATCTAACAAAAACTCCTTTATCAATTGATTTATTCTTAAAAAGTCGAAATTATCCACAGTTTCGGCGTTTTTAGCGTTAGCTTTTTCTTAGAGCGAATCCTAACGAGCATTCTTGTAATATACAACCTTTAAAGGAATTCTTTGGTGAGCATAACAGCAGGAAACATAGGCAGACGTGCATTGTATACATGTTTAGGCTGGTTTACATGTACGATACACCTTCTAAAAATGGTGGCTAATTCAGTTAGTTTTTTGCGTTCATGATAATTCGCCCTGAATGCCTCTTTTTAAGGAAAACGTTCTTCGAATTCTGCCGATGCAATCAAGGCAAAGAGGACTGATTAACGTACTAAATATAAAAACAAAGTAACATGGCCACCATTTTGGAATAAACTGTGTGCAAGCAGAAAGCATAGGCATCATAAACAGCCAGGTTAGCCCTTTTTGCGGGACAAGACAGGGTAATGTATCTTCATGTGTTGCTTTTCTCCTTATACTCTGTCGTAGGTGTAAACCAGCCTTAATTTGCAGCAAGTGCAGCAGTTCTCTCCTTAGCTTATGTTGCTGCTTTGTTTGTTAATTATTGGCGGAGTATAGTAAAAAGAATAATGAACAGAACACCGAGAAATGCCGGACAAAGCTTCTCAGGAGCGGCTGATGGTTCTGTTGTTGTTGTGACAGAAGAGGTCATCATAGTTGTCATAGACATGGTGGACATCGCATTTGCCATTGTACAGACTGTGTCGCACATAGCCACCGTCTGGTTGTTGTTCGATGCTTCATTATCGGCTGCTGCACAATTAGTGGTGTTCTGTTGCTCACATGTTTGCTGCGTTAAAATAAACAGGAATTCCACAGTCTCAAAGGTTAACGGAACCTCTTTTGCCAGTTATTACGAGGAGGGGGGGTACTCTCTTAAATACCGTAAAAATCCGAAAATAAGCCCCTCCATGTATAAGCCCCTCCAAATGTAAGCCCCCCAAACCGGTAACGCAAAAAACCGTCCGTTAAATCGCCCCTCCAAATATAAGCCCCCCGGGGGCTAGTACTTGGAAAATTGCCCTCAAATACGAAGTAAAACAAAGCAAAAACGGTAAATTTCCTTCCAGCTATAAGGCTAGCCCAATCGATTTTGAAACGCAAATTTCCCTCCGTGGATAAGCCCCTCCGAATATAGGCCCCTCCAAAAATAAGCCCCTCAAAAAGGGCCTTTGAAAAATATAAGTCCCGGGGCTTATTTTCGGAATTTTACGGTAAGTCATATACGTATGTGCCGTATGCTTTTTGTGCCGTTTCGGTCTGAAAACGCGGGTATAGACTTTGCCCATTGTGGTCTACGTTCGGGAAGAGTTTATGAGGGAGCTAATGGAGTGTATTCCAAATGAATAAGAAAGAAACGGTAATATGCGAATTAGAAACGAATTTTACAAAATTGTTTTTTGGCGTTCTAATATAAGTAATAAATATATCCGTAGAACTGTACACAAAAGTTTGAGTGATTTGGCAAGATTCTGCCAACTTCCAAAGAGCGTTGATTTTGTTTTACCCTGATTTAGTATAAGCCTGCTACTTTCCATCCATTGTGCAACTTGATTTAATTCATCCTGTATTACCCTAGCTATGTTCGTTTGGGAAGTGTTCAAATTCTCCCTGCGCCTGACCTAGATATTACACCTAAAGTCTGTGTCGTTGTTATACGTACACTCTATTTAAACCAGTCATAGATAGCATCAAATAAAAGGAGACCGTAAAACAAATAGATCAGAGTTCTTCCAGATAAATAATGTATATAATACAATACGCAAAAGATTCTCTTACCATCTCAAGGCAACCCAGAGTATATGTCGTGATGCTAGCGACCGTTATTGAAGTATTGTAACAGCTAGAGTTATCGTACGAGCACTGTTTCATCATGTACTGGTCCATCATATTACACCAATGAGTCATGTTCGGTGTGCACTCCCAACACCATACCGCTCCCAGGGCTTAAAAAAGATAAAATCAAAACTGAAATTAATTTTATCATAAGTGCGGGAGGACAAAAAAGTAATTGTAACAAACCACGCTGTTTATACTTTGTTCGCGAAACTTCGAGGTATCCAACAGTAAAGGACGCGCAAGGCTGCTCCAATATCAGAGCAAAGTGACTTCAACAATTTAGATTAGGGCCTGTCTACTTGGAGGTGGGGGGACCCCAGGAAGGTGAGGTAACCCGCCTGTCCATACAATCCCTCATATGGTCACCTCACCTATGACGTAAATGTAATCAAATTTAAGATGAGAGATTGTATGGACAGGCGGGTTACCCCACCTAAGCAGGTTACCTCACCTACCTGGGGTCCTCCAGGTCTTTTTTTAAAAATTAATGTTCTAGTTTCACTCTCCTCGACTTTCTAAAAGAACCAATCAACTAAACTATTCGTGTCCTTTTAAACTTCTTGAGAAAGCATGAAGGTGAGACTCTCATCAGTCTGTACAAGTATTTCCCAGGAAATCAAAGTTGCGACGATCGCTATAATCGATGAAACGACGATCTCAGAGTTAGTCGTGCGATGACAGCAAAGAGAAATCAACCAAAAAAGCAATGCACTTTCAGAGTGTTTGTTTTGCTTATTAAACATACTATTTCTCTCTCTCTCTTTTTTTGTTTCTCTCGTCGTCTTTTTGGTTGCTAGAGCTCGCTAGTAGCGCTAGCGACGATTTGATGGAAACGCGCGACGAAGGCAATACTTCCGTAGGTTAGAGGCTCATTAAGGTGGCCGCAGCCACTTAATGCAAGTTGCCTTTTAATAGACCTTTTTAGCCTGTGCTTTTGTTATCCCATCTGAGATTATGTAATTAATGTATGTTACCCCCAAAAAACTGTTTTTTTTTTTGTCAAATGTCGTCCTAGTCACAACCAAACGGTATGTATGCAAAATTTATGTAAAGAGAAAGGCAAATTCCCTTTAAAACATCTCGTGGTCTGAATTGGACAAACAAAAGAAACAAGCCGAAAAAGTTCATAGACCTGTAGTGTGACCATTGGTCATTATGGTTTTTGTTCTTTTGTTTTACGTCATCTGTGTCCCGTACACTAAGTAAATGCCACGAAACCTCTTTGGCGGCATTTTGACGTGGTACTATTTAAGCTTATTTGTTTTGCTGCAGTATTTTGTAAAATGAAATTGGAAAATTATGTTGAATTTTGACTTTTGCTTTCTTTGGAAGTAAAGTGTTAAAAGGTGGTCGCTTTATAGAAGTTCTACTGATTTTAATTTTCAGTGTAAGTTTGTAAACACTGTGTAAACTACTCTGTTTTGGCGTAATGTTACTGACGTCAGTACTGATAATTGCGCGCATGTTACTTCTGAGTCTTTGAAGCCAGCGGTTCTCGTTTCCTTGCTCTCGTTTTTCCCTCTCTCCGAGTATTCACCCGAACGATTCAGAGTCTCTTGAGACTAACGCGCTGAAGCTGTCGGTAATATAGATGAAGCGTTGTAATAGCAAAACAATACCATGGCTGATTGGCGCCATTGATTTCAGCCCGGGGCTATATTAAAGGGAGGGCGAATACTAATTTATATTCTTCAAAATTTGCATATTGTTATCTCGCGCTAAACCGAGTACCAAGATATCTATCTCACACCCAGCTAATTAAACTCAGTTGAAGTTTCGATTTTTTATTTACAGTAATCCCAAATTATGGAAGCTTTCAAACAATTCTATTGTTTAATGCCTCTTGGGTTATTGGTGTTTGGTATCTTCTGATGGTTAGCTTGGATCGCCTGCTTTTTCCTTTTAGACCTCTCAGCCGGAAGCCATGTGAAGAAGCGAGACTGAATGAAATGATCATGTTCTCTACCATCAAGTGTTTCATAAGCCCAATATCGACCAAGTTTACAATAGAGAGTAACTGATTGTACTAAATTTTATTTTCATCTAGTGGAGTTTTGGGCTCAAGTTTTTTGGCGCAAATTGTAAGGCGAATTAGGTGTTCTTCTTTTATCGCGCAATGTTTTTAATAAACATTCGTGAACACTCAGGAATTTTCTTGTCCGCTAGTACAGATTGTCTGTGTGGCTTTCTTACAGCGGCAAGTACAATGGAAGGCAGTTATGTTGCTTAAGTAAACGATGTCATAGCTACATCTTCCTTGAAATAATTTCGCTTAAGGAGACAAGGAACTCGAAAGTTCAGTTTTGCTTCCCGCTGGTCTAAGCATCTGCCAGGTGTGATTCAAGCGGCAAAAAAATAACAATTTTTGTAGGGAACGTTTTTCCTCCGCAAAGGATAGGCATCGTATAACCGAAAATGAAACAGCTGTCACATTGGTGAAAGGGCGGTAGTAAATGTTAGCCAAAAAACCTTCTTTCAATAACACATTGAATACCGACTGGAGTATTTTCGTATAACACGCAATCCATTTTGGGCGCGCATGTGACATTTGTCGCTTAATTTTGTAAAGCGACCTGTAGCCTCAAACAAGGAAAAAAGGATGAAAGTTCCTATGATTTCACTTTATCATATGACATGTGCCATTGAGCTCTAAAACCCGTTGTAGCTCACGAAGATGGTGACGCATTGTATATGTCACAATGAGCAAGGCGTGCACGCGATCACTTCGCCACTACTACCGGCAGTTTGATGTCTTAAGCAGACGAAAATACAGAGATTGGAGCGAAAATCTAAAAAAAAGAGTTTAACTACTTTTACTTACCACTTGGTAAGGCGCATAGGACCAAAGCAGCAAAAAGAAACATGGAAGACTTCATTTTGTACTGATCGCTTATCTTCTGCTCAAACCACTTCAGCCTTGAGACAGCGCCTAGTTATGATAAAACTCGATTTGCGCGGATGCAGTAAAGAGCAGTTGTTATTAATATGGATTTTTCAGCCATTAATAGCGCCCCACGCCTGCACCATAAAAGGAATTGTGAGGGATGGACTTTGCTTTCTATCAAGGGTCACATTATCTATTGTTAGACGCTGTATGCATATTTCAATCACCCGCTCACTTCTTTAAGTGAAGAGGTTCACTCGGCCAACAATTTCGTACATTACATTTTCCATAATATTAAAAAGGCAAACACCACCGCGTTAAAGTGCCGCTTAATGGATTCCATATGAGAGCTTACTCCTTAAAAATCCCATCCAGAAACTGAGAGGAACAGTTTGATTCTTTGCTTAAACTTTAGCCTGAGGGCAGTCTCTTTTGGGCGCTTTCCTTTGCTTTGATAATCCACCTTTCGAAATTGAATCACCGCTCCCAGAAATATTGATTACGCATACTTTCCATTTTGTTTGCAATCAAATATAGCGATTATTAAATTAGATATTAGTCCGGCACTCATCCTAAAGCTTACTAATAGGTTCATAATTCGCTCTTAATTTTAAGATTTCCAACGGACATATTCTGTTACTATTCCTTAACAATAATACGGGCTTAAAAGATATTTTGGATTTACAGTCTAAAACAGACTATTTGTTCGGTGCAGTTAAACGTTCTGCCATTCACGTCTTCACCATCGTGACCCCTTCTTTTCTGGTCAACAAAATCTACGGTTTGAACTTTTGTCAATAATTTTTCTAGAGAACTGTTTTGCGTTTTTCACTGAATCAAGTTAATTGTTTCTGACTACTGCTTCCTTGCACATGTTTATCACGCGCAGCGATTCCAGCTTTACAATAGCGCAAGTTGAGCGTAAAATATAAGGATGCATATGGGCATATGGGATGTTGTAACTGCTATTATTGATAGAAAACACCGATGCGAGAAAGTGCAGAAAATGCTATCGAAGATCAAGTTCAAGACCTACGCTTGTCTTTAGTTGTTACCAATCATAATAGACAATCAAATCACCCGAAAATTCGGTCTCTTCAGACCGAATTTTACATTTACTTTACATTCAATACAGTCGATGTTGCTCTGGTATGCCAAACTCGCAAGTTTCAAGCAGAGCTTTTAGTTTGTATGCTCTGTTTTCCCAATATAGTTCATGTAATATTCGTCAGAACTGTTTCTTTCCGCAATTTTCACCTCAATCACGGGCATATACTGGCATGGTTTTTGAAAGAACAAGAAGCACATTTTAATGAGAACATCATATTTCCTGTGATCAGAAATCATGATTTCTTGTTTCTTTGACAAGTTCCGGGATATCATTCTGATAGTTTTTATTATTTTTTTTACAAAGAAAGCAAACTATTGATCCAGCAAATGCTATATTTTGTGCCAACTTTCTTCTGGGAAACTCACTTTGCCCTGCAGCGTACAGACTGATTAATATTACACGTGATTGAGGTGCCTCTCAATTTANATTTTAATGAGAACATCATATTTCCTGTGATCAGAAATCATGATTTCTTGTTTCTTTGACAAGTTCCGGGATATCATTCTGATAGTTTTTATTATTTTTTTTACAAAGAAAGCAAACTATTGATCCAGCAAATGCTATATTTTGTGCCAACTTTCTTCTGGGAAACTCACTTTGCCCTGCAGCGTACAGACTGATTAATATTACACGTGATTGAGGTGCCTCTCAATTTATCTCTATTCCTCAAGAGAGTTTTATCGGCGTTGGCGAGTCACGGCTTTGGCCCACCCCCCAAAATGGTCGCTAGTGGTCAAAACGGGTCTATTGTTTATTTAATTTAAAAAGACTAAGAGTAGATTATTAGCACATGGAGAGACCTTCTGCAAAACATCTTAATAACACATACAAGCTCCAAAAATTTTTGGATATTACTATTAGCGCTAAACGTCGATAAGATCATCACGCAAGTGGTGTTGGGAATGTCAAACGTCCTACCTCTACCGTTGCAAACTCAATTGTTCGATTAAATTGGACTTCAGCTCGACGTTTAAAACCACGTTTGTCGTGCCGTACTGTGCTACACGGCAGTAGCACGATTTCGTTTCAAACGCCGTGAGAATGCCGTGTAGTGGACACCCCGCTATAACGGACACTCCTATAATACGGACAGCAGCTAAAACCCCGGCAAAGATAAATTGCAGACGTTTGACTGAAACTGGCTCCCGCTATTACGGAATCCCCCTAATGAGGACACTAACTTGAGGTCCCTACAGTGTCTGCTATAAAGAAAGTAGAAAAATTATCATGTTGTGTTTTCTGCAACAGCTATTAATAATTTGACCGAACAAAATTTGACGTTTCAAACTAATTAAGTCAAGCTATGACCGTTGTGCTTTTAGTCGAGCCAGCTTAGCAAGGCAGTAACAACACGACGTTTGAAACAGGTGTCAGCCATGGATATGTCACCGTACACTAATTACAGCCTTCCATAACTACATTGCCCGAGGTTGTATTATAGTGTGAAAACAATGTTATGTAGGGCCTCATTTGTAAATAAGGGTAAGTTAAGTCAGTAAAGCATGCTTCCCTTCGGCTGTTTCGAAAGTTCAAGGTAACGAGGAAGTCAAATTGCTTCTCTTTTCCTTTTCCTGCGCATTTGTATCGGTAAACGCCCGAGGGGTGGAATTACTTCAAACAGTTAAAATAAACGAAGTGGAAAGCACAGTATGTGAAGCAGTGATATGCAACTCGCTACTGACTTAGGCTATGTTCACACTACAGCGGGGGATCCAGGGAAGGGGCCCTCCTTACGTTTAGACCAAACTGAGACCCGAAGGGCCGAAAAAAATTTGTTTTGAGACCGGGCCTCCCCCTTATCTCAGGGTCTGGATGACCGCCCCCTTCTTTTATCTGAAGGTATGGATCCGCCATTGCACTATAGCGGATAGATTTTCGCGCTGACAAGAAAAGGCTATCCGGTAGAGTGTGAAGACCTATCCGATATGTGTCTCTCCACTTAAGAGATCGGAGCGATGCAGCCTCGCCCCGTTAAAGAAATTGCGCTGAAGTCACCGTTCTTATTTGAAAACCGAAGCCCTATCGATCCGGTATGGTTTTCATGCCGGCGCAAAAGCTATCCGGTATGGTGTGAGGTACAGCCGTGATGAATACTGTGCCAACGCGTATGACATCACCAAGAACCAACGGCTATTATCAGTCTACTTTGCCTTGTTGTTGCTCAGTATAAGTCAGTAGAAACCCTCTTGCGAAAAAACCCTCAATCAATCCTCTTCTGCAATCTTATTGGCTAACTCAGTTACTGTTGCATGTTCGAGAGTGAGTCAGTAACGAGCCGGTGTTTTAAATAAGGCAAAACAATGGCGACTTCTTCAACAAATCACTGTGCGATGTTCTCGTGAAATAAACGATGCCATCTCTGGAGGAAAAAAAAACAAGTAAAGCTGCCACAAAATACGGAATGAACATTTTTAACGCTAAAAAGTAAAGTTTTAGTCATTTCTTAGTGACAAACAATAGAAGTTTTCGTGAATTCAAGTTGTGTATTATTAAAATTTATTCATAGAGTGTTTTCTCATGTTGTCACGTCCGCCATATTGGTGTCTCAAAACAGCAGCCATGATGGTTTTCCAAACCAGTACTGTGGGAGTTTAACCTTCTTCTTAAGTAACAACTTCCTTTTGTTATAACAAATTTGCGTGGCTGCTGGCTACGTGAGTGAAAGTGCTCTATAGAAGCGAAGGAGTGTGTTAGTTGTTTTTCACTATGAATAATTTGAGTGACTACTCGTTCTCGTTGACTGCATCTAGTCATCGAGCCGCTTCCCGTCTCGTTGTCTATTTACTAATAGCGGAAAACTCCAACTCACAGTTAAGTTGTCAATTAGAACCCTAATTGCAGACGTGGAGAGATAATAACGTAGTTCTATTTGGTATTACCACTGGCCGTAATAACATTCTTGACATCATAAAGGGTTAATTCTTTCATTCACTGAGTCACTCAGTCGTATAAGAAGGCAAACAATATTATTATTTCTGGACGACATTCTTAACTCTCACCATATCCTGTGAGTCTATTATTCGGCCCCACAAGAATTTTTCGGTTGTTATCATCCTATGTGGTTACAATAAACACTCAGGACAATTAAGAGTGAATTAACTAGACTGTTCGCGTCAGTCGAAGAACGGATGAACTATTTAGAAAACTGAATGTCAAAGTGTGGCAATTATAAAAGCTATTGAGGCTTTATTGAATAAGAATTCAAAAGGCCTCTATAGTGGGCAATACTGCTTTTAAGCGGTCGAAGTAGTGCATTTTATTATATTATTTTACCTGCGGTGGAAGGCAGTTGCGCCATTTACGAACTGGAAGCTTCTAAGAGTATTTTTGTTTATGTCTATAATGTCGGTTTTCACGACCTTTTGCGCTTGAACGGGGCCACGACCATGCAAGTTTTTGGGCCGTTCATGTAGCCTTTTAGCCGCTAACGCTGACGATTTTCAATCTGTTGAGCCCATTCATCCAAATCGTTCAGCCGACGAACTCAGTTGAATTCAGTTCAAGATACCTAGAAAACTTTCGTTTTATTGTGAAGGTTCAGCAGTTGGAAGTTTAGCGCGACGAGTTCCTCTAACCAATACTACTGAAAAATGAAATGAGGTATTTACTGACGTTAATTAGACAGATTAGACTCTAATTGTGCAGAGTTTATGCAGAGTTTTATTTTGTAGTTTTTAATGAATGGAACGCCCAGTTGGATATTGTGTAGTTGCATTTAATTGTGTACTGGAGCATTAAGTATACCAATAAAAAACGTTGTTATTAATGATATTGCAACTCTATTTATTATTTAGATTGAAAATAGTGCGAACGAATCCAAATGAAGATATGACCGTCGCAGTTGTATTGTCTCAATAATTTCACGTAGTTAACCTTGGCGTGCAGGTTTCCTAACTCTGAAAACAGTCGTGTTGTAGGGTGCTATGGAAGCAGCTATTGCAATTTCTATTGTCAAAGACGCATTCCTGTTGTGAAACAGTATGGGAACGAAATTTAATAACCCCTAATAAATTCCTTCAACAATAAGCATTTTCATCGCCTGTTGTTGAAAACATTTAACTTTACGATGTAATTTACGGTACACGTATCCGCACAAGCCTGAGAGCAAGCTCACTTGTTTGAATTCGGGAAACATTTTGGCGGTAAACTGTTCAGAGTCCCCTGTTTTTCCGTAAGCGCTTTGCGTTAATAGCGGCCATCTTGGATGAGTGTCATATCCCGCCCTCTCGGTAACAGCTCTCGCTCCTGACGATGTGACGAAAAAATCGGGGACTGTGAACAGTCTATTTTGGCGGCGGAGCTACCAGTGCCCGCGCAAAAGTGGAAAAGCATCTTTTTTCATAGATGGGCTATTCTCAAGAAATCACAGTGTACGGAACAATAATTAAAAGACTTCATAATGAGCAGTCGCGATGTCTGTGCTTTAAAGCGTTTAACGTTTTTTTTTTATTTTGCAAATATCTTTTCCTTGAATGTTCTCACCAGAAGCGATTTTATTGGTCCAAGAAAATCGTAGCCAAACATTTCGTGGACATTACGATATATCTCTCCGAGGCCAATGATCTATTACCCTGGGTGCCAGAGACTTTTCTAGCGCGGTTTCCCGTTTTTTCTCGCGGCTTCGCAACTCGTGGCTTCTGACAACACGGAAAATTCCCGCCGCACGCGAGAAAAACCTCTGGTACCAAGGGTAATGATCTGTTCAATAGGAAACTGGGAATAGTCAACTGAGGCTTTTTTCTCACTATCCCAGATAGCTTTTGCGCCGGCACGAAAACAATACTGGATAGGGCTTCTGTTCACACACAAGAACCGGGTGATTTCGGCGCGATTTCTGTAACGGAGGGAAGCTGTGCAGCACCGATCTCGAAAGTGGAGCGTCACATATCGGATAGAGTGGGTGCCACACTTTGGTGCCATAGCATGAACAGGTATTTGCACAGTAGCGAAGGTGAATAAGTAGGAAAGAGGACTGGACCCACTACGAAGGAAGTAAATATTCAGGTGTCAGGGTTGGATTTGAAGAACCAAACCCTCAAGGCCAACTGCTCCGCCGGGCACTTTGCTCGATGTGTGTGAACGACCAGGGGCACCCAACGTCAATTTTCGGAAAATATCTGTTCGGAAGACGATTTGAGATCTAGAATTTTCGGAACATTTGTTGTAAAATTTTTTGCTTGCCTGCCTCTCGTAGGATTTTCGAACATCTAAAAAATGGTATAATTGTCCATTTTTAACGGATTTCTACCCTAAAAAGATCACCTTTAATTTTTGGTAGCCTTTTACCTGGCTGAAACTTTCGAAAAGGTAAGTTTTGATCCCTATAATTTTCGGATCACTAGACTTTCAGCTGGGAAATCCGAACAGATGAAAAATTTTCTATTTTTAGGGGATAAAAATATGCCAATATCTACCGTTTAAATACTAAAATTCGTTTAAGAATGCTATGTTTAAGTGGTTTTGAACTATATTCTCGTTGGGTACCCCTGAACGACTTGTTCCAGTTTTGTGCCGTTGCTGTTCATACTTCACCGAAGAACTTTTCTTGTCCCCCCTCCCCCGCGGCACGCCGGGGACAAGCTATCCGGTTAAGTGTGAACATAGCCTAACGTCCAGGTTCAAACGTCGCATTTATTTTGGCCTAATGTAATATAAATGAGCGAGAATTAAACAGATTTTCTTCATAAGCATTAAATTTGGCACATGTAAAATGCGACTATTGAACCGGGCCTTAGGGCCAGTTTACATGGAGGTGGGTGACCCCAAGTAAGTGAGGTAACATGTGGCGGGTTACCCCACCTATCATGTAAACATGATCAAATTAAAATGAGAGATTATATGGACGGGCGGGTTACTCCACCTAAGCGGGTTACCTCATCTGCCTGGGGTCCCCCACCTCTATGTAAACAGGCCCTTAGTTGGTTGTGTTGTATATTGGCTGGAGTGTCAGGCGGCCGTCAATAGACCAGTCTACTGTTATACAGGTGGAAAAGAGGCTTGACGACCTTGTTTGTGGTACAACACCCTCCTGGTATATTATGTAAATTACGTCGTTCTTATGCTACTGTATTTTTTAAGCATAACTTTCCATAAGAAAGGGAAAGAGGCTTGTATCAAGACAAGGTCAACCCCAGCCTCATGTTCACTCAAAGTCTAGGATACTAAGCACAATTGTAAAATGGTCAATTCCCCCAGTTTCAAATATGCAGACGTCCCGCGAGCCTCCCACGCAGGCGTTTTCAGGGGAATCGTATTTCCTCCTACCAGTCCCCTAAACACGCCCGCGTGGGAAGCTTTGTTGTAGACATTTCCAGAAAACGGGTGAGTAGAGTAATACCCTTTTCCAAGTGGTAGGAGCCACTTTGGAATGGAACCGTAAATGATTTATTTTTTCATCCTCAACAATACACTAATACCCTGCAGCTATTTGACCCCTAATCTTTGCATAGTTAAATTTATGTTTAAATCAACGTTCACTGATATGCTGTTTTCCTTTGGCTCGTGCTTTTTCCGCTGGATTAAATTCGTTGACCTCATTATTCTGTAATAAGAGACGAACAATTCGCTCGCTTCCTGCGTCTAAGATCGACGCCATAAAAGAATTTTCCCAACATGAATGTGCAATACCAGGTTGTTTACTCTCACGTTAGCTAGAAAGTGTGAGATTCTTCGTTGGTTTCCCTCTGGTGCAGACGGACCGTCGGAGGGACGTACGGTCACGTGGCTACCAAAATTTCTCGGGTGGATGGGTAACCAACTTTTCTTAGCCATGGAGCTCCACTCACGCGCTCACGTGGAGCTCCGCTATGATTTATTCTATGAAAAAAGGAAGTTGATGTAAATTTATTACCTGCGATCCTCTTGGCAAATCAAACAAAAGGGCTAAAGGAGGGAGGAAAATTCTCCCCCGGCTCTATACCGATCTCCAGCTGTTTTTTGGTGGCTTTTAAGCGACTGATGTGGAGTTCAGGGGCACCCAACGGATCTGTTCCTCACAATATCTGTTCTACAGAGAAAATTTTGCTGGCTGGGAACTGAGGTTTCGGCTGTTCTGCTGGGAAGTAAAGTCTTAAATCTGCGGTCGAGAATTTATCAAATGTATCAAAAATTCTTGCTGGAAAGAAATTTTTCTTGGGTGTATATCCAGCTGGGTATCAGGAGTAATCGGCTCCTCTCAGGTGGCTCCTCTATGTGCGCGAATTATGCGCGCGGAGTCGCGCGCTGATGATTTATTTACCGCTGATCAAAAAATCTGCACATGGGCACCGTTGTTAGAAATTCGAAATCAGGCTACGCTCCGCCACTGGATAACTGGCAACGGTTCACTGGCGGTTACGACGATTCATGAGATTCATGTTTATGCAAAAGGTAAGGTTTCTTTGAATATACTGAATATATTGTCTACTATTATGCATGCATGTTATTTTTAATTCCCTTGTCTTACTTATCTGCATGTCACTAAATGCCATTAAAATCTCGTCTCGGTCTCGGTGAAGGCCTTGGCGCGCAGCCGTTAGATAGCTTTTCAAAACGATTCTTCTTTTCTTAGTCTTATTTTTACTCAAGGGTTGGCTTAGTTTCAGTGTGTATTGGTGGTTTTCGGATGAAAC
>CALNXI010001813.1:46741-61799 GCA_942486025.1 Porites evermanni | reverse complement strand
TCCTGGAACAGCTGCAGTCTCTTTGTCACAGTTTACCTCGGTTATCTGTGCAGGAAGGTTGCAGAGTACTAGAGGTCTGACGGAAGGAGTGCACTTTTTGCACATAATTCCTAAAACTGAGAGGAAAGACAAAAGATAAAATTAAGTACGTAACTTTATTTAGCGTCGATGACGTAGGAAGTGGTCGCCAAGTCTCCCGAGCCAGGCGCTCATAGTGTATAAAACACTCGACTGAAGGAAAAAAATTAAATTAAAACGACTAACAGCAAGTTATTATGTTAAATATAATTGAATAATAGTTAGGTATAAAAATCCTAAAAAACATTAATTAATATATATCTGTTCGGGTATATCGCAGAGTACTCTACCGGGATAAAGCTGGAGGGATACATTTTTTGCACATAATTCCTAGAACTATGAAAAGAAGATAAATACAAAACTGGCTGCTTCAGAAGGCAGAAATCATTTTGAAAAAGGGTGGGGTTTAATTCTCATCTATGATAAGGAAATACTATGAACCATAGATGTGTGGTAATGATCCTATTTTGTCTGTTACCCGGCGGAAAAGTCACCGCATGCGCATATACATCGACGGCATTTGAGAACCCTTTACGAGACACTTCTTTATCAACATTCCATGTATTGTTTCAAACTGTTCCAGTACTTTGATTAACCACTTCCGAAACCGGCGGTCATTAGGTTCATATGAAACTGTCTATTTTTCTTAACGTCATGCTATTGTTTTATTCATAAAAAACTTAAATGAAAGTGACTCATTTTAATGCACGTCTCCCTGACCCGAAATCGCTTCTCCCTGACCCAAAATTTCTCCATATTGTTACATAAGAGTTTGTTTTTCACTCATTTTCCTTCTTATATGAAGAATATGTTTTCACTCCGGTCCTCTTCTTATGATCTTCGTGGCAACTACATTCTTTCACTTAGTAAACCTAAAACAATGGTCTTAACTCCTTTTCTTACTTTTCAGCTCAGCAGTGGAATGCACTGCCGGAATTTTTTCTTACTAGTTTTTTCGCAGACTTAAAGACCAAAATACACGATGTTACCTTCACGTAGATTATTTTTCCTTGTACATACTTGTACTTAAAATTGTGAGTTGTAAATAATATTTTCTTTTCTTTTATGTTATTATTATTATTATTATTATTAATGCATTTAATGTATGTCCGTGTAGATTTCATACAAGGTGCCTGTACTGAGTCTCTAGACAGCCAAGTCCAAGGACCAACTACTCACCCTCCCCACCCATGAAGCTTATGACTAGTCAATCACTTCGCCCAAGCTCTGCTAGTAGTTATGTCTATGAGTCACAGCACTGATTTGGCCGGGCTAGCCCACAGGAACAATTCTCTGACTTTGCACTGCTTTCTGACATGAAACTCTAATCAAAGTGACAAAATCTCCTCTCTCTAGCCCCTGGTTTTCACTCAAAATAAGTCAGCTACCCACTCACGGATAGGTCTGGTCCTGGGTTCTCTGCTGACACCTAGTAAGACAGCAAGCACGCTGGTTTTTTCGGCTACACTGGCTTGAACACAGGTGATGCCCGTGTTCAAGCTTCAAAAATTAGCGGGCACCTTTTAGCAAAATCACACAGATATATACCTATTTATTTATAAAATAACTAAAGTATAGTACGCGCGCTCTGATTGGCCGAGAGGAGTGTTTGCATGAGAGTTTGTAAAGATGGTTGTGACGTCAAGATGTTTTGCTTTTCGCGCGCTAATCACGCAAGCACAAATTTGGAAACGTTTTTGAGTTCAAAACTCGACGAGTTTACTTTATTGACTTTATTTACCCATTCTTTCGTCGGATGAAACTTGGAAAATCTTTACAAACATGCTGTGTCAATTTTGTTTTCGCTTAAGCTGACATTTTAAGCGAGAAAAATCCGTATTTTGGAAAGCATCTTTTTGCAAAACAAGAACTGATTACGCGTGCAAGCCTTCGTGTACACGACTTTGCAACTGGTAAGAATTTTTCTTTTAATCAGTGCTATAACAAAGAGTTTTCCTTGTTTCTTGGGAAAGGTATTTTATAGCAGCATGTTGTTGTTGTTGTGGAAATGTTTACTGGTGTTTTTAACCACCCATCCTTAGTCTTTACACTTAAGCTTTTAAGTGAGACATTTACAGAGATGCTAGGTTTTGCTGTAACAAATATTGGTTGCGCCTTGAGTTGTCGGGCTTTCAGTGGTTGCGCCTTGAGTTGTCGGGCTTTCAGTGGTTGGGCCTTCAGTTGTTGGGGGCAGGTCGATCAGTTCCTGTACGTTACAGTTATTTGTATCGCAGCACGTTGCTCGACAGGAGATGATAGTGACCTTAAAAGGCAATGAGGACAATCTACTCTGTGCATCCAAGCAGACGCGTTCTTCCGTGGTGGTACAGTTGAAAAGGGAAAAATCAGAGGAGTTCTAAAAGAACGAAAGGAGAATAAAAAACTATCAGTAAGTGAAACTTGGATATCAAGCATCGTTGTCACTTTTCTAGATCAGGTCAAAATGTTACAAAAACAAAAAACGTAATTTCAGATACAGATAAGTAACATTTTTCGATGATTTTCCAACCACTGCTTGGGCTAAGCATTTAATTTTTTTCGTAACATAGTCAGGATGGACTGCTTATGGGCGGCCAGCTTGGTTTCTTACGTAAAGAATGGGCGGGCGTCGGCGTTTGCAGCTGTGGGGGGAGCTCGAGGCGAGAAAAAGATTCTGGCTTCCTCCCAAATCGCCCAAGTAGATTTGACATTAATCCAAGATGTTTTGATCTCGACGATCTTAGGGAAAACAGAGGACTTTGAACAGTCTAAACTAACAGGTGCATGCTATCCCTTAATTGACCTTGTTATTCGTTTTTAACTAACCTTAAAAGTACATCCATACCCATACGTTGTTCCCACGTTGGCCACCACCTTTGCTGAAGTACAGGCGTCGAATGTTAATCCTGGAACAGCTGCAGTCTCTTTGTCACAGTTTACCTCGGTTATCTGTGCAGGAAGGTTGCAGAGTACTAGAGGTCTGACGGAAGGAGTGCACTTTTTGCACATAATTCCTAAAACTGAGAGGAAAGACAAAAGATAAAATTAAGTACGTAACTTTATTTAGCGTCGATGACGTAGGAAGTGGTCGCCAAGTCTCCCGAGCCAGGCGCTCATAGTGTATAAAACACTCGACTGAAGGAAAAAAATTAAATTAAAACGACTAACAGCAAGTTATTATGTTAAATATAATTGAATAATAGTTAGGTATAAAAATCCTAAAAAACATTAATTAATATATATCTGTTCGGGTATATCGCAGAGTACTCTACCGGGATAAAGCTGGAGGGATACATTTTTTGCACATAATTCCTAGAACTATGAAAAGAAGATAAATACAAAACTGGCTGCTTCAGAAGGCAGAAATCATTTTGAAAAAGGGTGGGGTTTAATTCTCATCTATGATAAGGAAATACTATGAACCATAGATGTGTGGTAATGATCCTATTTTGTCTGTTACCCGGCGGAAAAGTCACCGCATGCGCATATACATCGACGGCATTTGAGAACCCTTTACGAGACACTTCTTTATCAACATTCCATGTATTGTTTCAAACTGTTCCAGTACTTTGATTAACCACTTCCGAAACCGGCGGTCATTAGGTTCATATGAAACTGTCTATTTTTCTTAACGTCATGCTATTGTTTTATTCATAAAAAACTTAAATGAAAGTGACTCATTTTAATGCACGTCTCCCTGACCCGAAATCGCTTCTCCCTGACCCAAAATTTCTCCATATTGTTACATAAGAGTTTGTTTTTCACTCATTTTCCTTCTTATATGAAGAATATGTTTTCACTCCGGTCCTCTTCTTATGATCTTCGTGGCAACTACATTCTTTCACTTAGTAAACCTAAAACAATGGTCTTAACTCCTTTTCTTACTTTTCAGCTCAGCAGTGGAATGCACTGCCGGAATTTTTTCTTACTAGTTTTTTCGCAGACTTAAAGACCAAAATACACGATGTTACCTTCACGTAGATTATTTTTCCTTGTACATACTTGTACTTAAAATTGTGAGTTGTAAATAATATTTTCTTTTCTTTTATGTTATTATTATTATTATTATTATTAATGCATTTAATGTATGTCCGTGTAGATTTCATACAAGGTGCCTGTACTGAGTCTCTAGACAGCCAAGTCCAAGGACCAACTACTCACCCTCCCCACCCATGAAGCTTATGACTAGTCAATCACTTCGCCCAAGCTCTGCTAGTAGTTATGTCTATGAGTCACAGCACTGATTTGGCCGGGCTAGCCCACAGGAACAATTCTCTGACTTTGCACTGCTTTCTGACATGAAACTCTAATCAAAGTGACAAAATCTCCTCTCTCTAGCCCCTGGTTTTCACTCAAAATAAGTCAGCTACCCACTCACGGATAGGTCTGGTCCTGGGTTCTCTGCTGACACCTAGTAAGACAGCAAGCACGCTGGTTTTTTCGGCTACACTGGCTTGAACACAGGTGATGCCCGTGTTCAAGCTTCAAAAATTAGCGGGCACCTTTTAGCAAAATCACACAGATATATACCTATTTATTTATAAAATAACTAAAGTATAGTACGCGCGCTCTGATTGGCCGAGAGGAGTGTTTGCATGAGAGTTTGTAAAGATGGTTGTGACGTCAAGATGTTTTGCTTTTCGCGCGCTAATCACGCAAGCACAAATTTGGAAACGTTTTTGAGTTCAAAACTCGACGAGTTTACTTTATTGACTTTATTTACCCATTCTTTCGTCGGATGAAACTTGGAAAATCTTTACAAACATGCTGTGTCAATTTTGTTTTCGCTTAAGCTGACATTTTAAGCGAGAAAAATCCGTATTTTGGAAAGCATCTTTTTGCAAAACAAGAACTGATTACGCGTGCAAGCCTTCGTGTACACGACTTTGCAACTGGTAAGAATTTTTCTTTTAATCAGTGCTATAACAAAGAGTTTTCCTTGTTTCTTGGGAAAGGTATTTTATAGCAGCATGTTGTTGTTGTTGTGGAAATGTTTACTGGTGTTTTTAACCACCCATCCTTAGTCTTTACACTTAAGCTTTTAAGTGAGACATTTACAGAGATGCTAGGTTTTGCTGTAACAAATAAAAGTTGTATAAAGAACTAGTAATTAGGCTCTACTAAAATCTCAAGCTACTTTACTTTGCAACTCATGTAAATCAGAACGTAAAAACGGTTCAAGAAAGTTTAACGTTACCCTGCGAGCAGAGGCCCTTGGATCTTCCTAGATAAATCGGGAAGTGCCAGGCGTCTCGACTTTTCCAGTTGAACATGCGCTAGGCTCAGATGTAACTGAGCCTTGCTAAACCTCGCTTTCATTAAACGTAAGTGTTTAATAATAAATAATAATTATAATAATAAAAGTAAATTATAATTATCATAAAAATTATCAGAATCGTTTGAGAGAATTTTTTTAAAAAGATTTATAACTTTGACAATTTTATACGTAGAAGACTGACAGACCACAACAAGATATCATTTGCCATAAAATATCTTCTTATGTCACATATAGGGTGATTACGTCATCAGTCACGTGACAATTGCTGAATTAGGTTTTCTTGTTGCTGTGAAAAGATTTCATTTTGGGGTTAAAATAAAATAGGGTGAGCGTATTTGAGGTTTTGGTTGTGTGGAGCATTTAAAAATAAGCAATTGACGTCCGGCATTTAAAAGTTAAGTGGGTAATGAACATAAGAGAAAAGTCGGGAGACTAGGCCTAGGGCTGTAGAGAGTTAAACTTTCATCACACGGCAGAGAAAATTTGCAGGAAAGTAATATTCTACCTGATAATTGTTTTCATGACCAAAAGAGGGACATGACGTCATCAGGCACGTGATCAAAGCGTTTTGAATGTTTTAGTTTGTTTTTAAAGTATCTTTATTGTCTTAAATTGGTAAGTTTTTGTTGTTTTTCTCAACAATTCTTTACACTGTATTGTCTCTTAGTAATTATCATTCCATTTTTAAAGCAAAAGCAAACAGAAACTGAGCCAGACGTTTAAACGCTGCGTAAATTGACCTATTGCAAGTTAAAATCGAAAAGGAGACCTACTTGTGAGACTTTTGTGAATTCTCTTTCAACTTAACTGTTTGTTTGCCGCAATAAATGTTCAACATTTGTTAATAAAGGAGAACTTTCAAAGTTAAAAGGATATATTTGGCGGCCATATTGTTTTTCTTCATTCTGGGGAGAGAGATCAATGTAGCGGCTCTTCTAACCCTAAAAGCCAAATCGACGAAACTAAAAAACTGCAAAAAATTTACAAGCAGTACCTACCGCTTTGGAAGGTGCATAGTGCCAAACCAACAAAGACAAACACAAAACGATTCGACATGTTGCACTGGTCGAGTAGCCTCGGTTAGCTCGATCCACGTCAGTCTTGAGATGGCGCGTAGCTACACAGGACCCCACAGGAGTTACCTTCGTCCCAGTTTCAACTGAAAAGCTCAGGGGGAGCCTTTCTTGGTAACCTTAAAATATGATGCATGATGAGTATATAAAATAATACATAAAAACAATGATTACTGTTCACTTCCCGTTCCGCACGATCAGTGTAGACTTCCTCTCGTGATTACTGATATATCAATGCCAAAATGCTAAACTGATACGGACATACCAGCCCTAGCGGTGCGCAGGATATTTCAGTGTCACCAGTCTGACAGTACTTGCCCACTCTATACTGAGACAAGTGAGACACGTTAAGGAACAAGTAATGAACTTGCTTGAATTTTGCTGTCATTTTTAAACAAGTAGTTCATGCGTCAGCGTGCGTATCAAGATATTGAGCACGCGGGAAGTGTGGAGAGCAAAGAGGTGTAAGAGTTGCTCGAGGCGCGAACGAGAGCTACTCTAGCCTCTTGAGTGCTCTCCAAACTTTCCAAGTGCTGAATATCTCGACATACGCACCGCTGAAGCATGAACTAATTGTTTTATAACATTATCAAATCGATCAATGCAGCAGTTCACTTAAATTTGTATTACATGACTATATTTTTTGACCTCACAGTTATGTTTTTGTCTTGAAACTGAGAGAAAGTTTACTCAAGTCGCTTAAGGTAACATTAAAAAGGATTGTAAAATTCATATTAAGGTGACAGAAAACTATTAATTCACCGAAATAACTTTTCAACGAATGAATTGCACACGTCATAGCCCGCACAGCTCAAGCAGATTACTCACAACAACAGCAACAAACAAAAAGAAAAATGCACTTTATTTGAGTGTCAATGTATTTAGCACGAAAGTGCTAATTGGGGACACTATATTTTACCTCTCCTTATGGCTAAGGGACTGACATTTTACGTGGTCATCCGAGTCACGCGAAGGTCTAGCCGCCTGCAGGGCAAAGGAAGTACCTTCATTTCTCGGTTATTTTTAGACCCTGAGTATTGGTCCGGCCTCAGGAATCGAAACCGCGACCATCCGCTCTGCAGTCAAACGCTCTACCGACTGAGTTATGGATGCACTTGGGAGAAGTCATGGGAGGGTTGCTAAGCTCACAAGAACTCGAGGTATAGTTTATTGATGTCATCAGCGTGCTGAATGGGAATTTTTACAACAACTGAGCGAATCCTCGGGCGCTGATTGGTCGAGAGCTAAGGTCTATGAGAGTATGGACCATGGAAATGACGTAACATTTTCCGAGAAACTTCGCAGGAAGCTAAAAATAAATGCTATTGTAAAAAACAAATCCACCACAATTTTCCATTGTCTGATGATTGTTCAAAACTTTGCAGGGAAACCACTCGCCTACGGCTCGTGGTTCCACTTGGGTTTTGAATATTTTATGAAGTCATTTCTATGGTCTTTTAGAATGTAGACCGGTCGATTTGTTAAATGAAGCACGCTCGTGCGCTCGCTATCTATGTTATAAACATGCATGTTTTACAGATTTCAACTCATCAATCAGCCATATATCAGCTCCGGTAATAAGCGATTATTGTTCAGCTCGATGACGTCATTTTCCTACCGCTACTTGAATTCTTCACACTGTTTTAGTTNTTCCACTTGGGTTTTGAATATTTTATGAAGTCATTTCTATGGTCTTTTAGAATGTAGACCGGTCGATTTGTTAAATGAAGCACGCTCGTGCGCTCGCTATCTATGTTATAAACATGCATGTTTTACAGATTTCAACTCATCAATCAGCCATATATCAGCTCCGGTAATAAGCGATTATTGTTCAGCTCGATGACGTCATTTTCCTACCGCTACTTGAATTCTTCACACTGTTTTAGTTCCTTGTGCAAATTACACCCATTTTCAACCTTCTTACGGGAATACTTAAATTTGAAAATGCAAAAGGAAGTAACTTTTATTAATTTTAAAGTATATTCTGGTAGATGCATGTTTTGAATAACGAGCCCGTAAACTAGCCTGTGAACGCAGTCGTATTTCAGCCGTCCGGGTGTGTCGACCTGTTTCCCAATGACTATAAATAAATACCATTCAGTGAGCAAAATAAGGCGACCAACCACACACTAAAGAATACTGTGCTTGCGTTATTTTAGTAACTTCCTCGGCTGAGGACAGCTCTTTTAGTTTCACTACTCGCTGCTCAGTATAGTTACGTCAGAAAAAAGTTCTTTCCACTGCCGCGCTGACGTGTCTTTTATTCTTCTTGAGTCACTCGGTAGAAACGATAATGTTCGTAAGACGAATTCTCAAAATCTCAATGTCCAATTAATCCAATTAAACGCTTTTTAGTAGAACTTTCCTTTGATCATTTAAAAAAATACTTGAGGTGTGCCCGTGAAGACAGCCGGGGGGGGGGGGGAGTTATGGGGGGTCGCGAGGCCCAATTGGGGGGGCCCCAGAATGTGTTTGTGTTTTCTAGTACCGGATTTGAACTACTCGTGGCGCTAACAAAAAAAAACCCCCCCAAAAAGACTAAGAAGTGTACAAAAATAAAGTCTTTATAAAAAAAAAAAAAATGCATTTTTGTAAAGCTCTTTTTTGTGAATAAAAAAAAGTATCGGGGGGGGGGGCGGGGGGGGGGGGGGGGGGGGGGGGGGGGGGTACTTCCGGGGATACGAGAGGCTAATTGGGATGTGCCACTGAATGAGTTTGCATTTTCAAGACCTGGATTGACCATAAGTTGGAGTCTCAAAAATAACATCCGCGCAAAAGTGACTAAGAAGTCTATAACTTGTCGCAAAATAGACTATAATGGGGTAGGGGCTCTGAGAGGCCAGCGGCACATACCCAGCAATGAGTACATCAAGTAAGCAGCCACCTTTAAAAGTAAACAAATGTTATTGCTGTTGATGACATTACAGCTCTATTTACTACTTTTTTATCAGCTGGACAAATACTGTAATCAGTAGTCTGTTTGAAATATAATGCTCTTCAGGCTGCCTAGCAGTAATTCTTCAAATTTCTATAACATAACAACATAACATAACATGAACTTTATTTATACTCGAATTTCAGAGTAGCCTGAAAGGCTAATATCTTTGAGAAAAAAAAAAAGAAAAGAAAGAAATCTATTTACATACATAAAATAAATCTATTTAAATACATAAAAATATATAATACATACATGAAAAATGTTAAATATACCGTTATGTCTGAAAGGAGATTGCTTTCAGGAGTCTTCTAAGGGATTGTGCAATAATTATCAGGAGGGGGGGGGGGGACTGAAAAACTAGAGTTATCTAGCAAAAACTTAGACGGTAGCCCCCCCCTCCAAAACAAAAAAAATTAGTTCTAACCTCCCTCTGTTATGTTAAAAATAACGTCGCATCCCCCCTCCTCTCACCACCCAGATTTAGACAAAGCATTTACTAAGTACCGGGGTGCTTACCACATTGGTTCGAAATCTAAAACTTCTGAAGCCAGAAAGAGAAAGGAGCAGAGAAAAAAAAGAACAGGAGATCGAACGCTTCAAATAACAGACGAAAAAGAGCTTGCATTATATTTAGATCCTTGGGAGGAGAGCCTGTTGGACTTTGTTATGAGCCAGATATATATGGAATTCAGCAAATCGATTCAGTCGATGAAGAAACTTTACTTTTATTCACATCAAAAACCGACAAAGCTTGTCTACGAGATCTGTTTGATTCCCTTTGTTTTATGGGGGAAGCTGAAAAACAAGTTCATGATTTTTGCTTTACATAGGATCAGCTCAATTAATTAGCAGACGGGTTAAAATTGATCAGTTGTGAATTTGCTTTTCATTTTGATGGAATATTTTCAATAATCGTTTAACAGCTGTTCGTATTGATATTTCTTACAGTCTATCATGATGCCTGTATTGAGAATCTTTTATTGCGTTTAATTTTATTGACATTTCGAATAAAACTTAAGGCCCCCCCCTCCGTCAAATGAGTGATTTTACTTTGAGCCCCCCACTATCTTGGCAGCAATTTTATGTAATGCCCCCCCTCTAGTTTTTCAGCCCCCCCCCCTCCTGATAATTATTGCACAGTCCCTAACACCAGAAGGTGTTACATTATTAGGTGTCACATTGTTAGGTAGGGAGTTCCATTTCTTAGATGCAAGGCAACGAAAAGAGTTGAGCCCATAAGTAGTAGTGGCAGGTTTACATAGTGATAAAATATTAGCTCTTCTAAAAGAGTATACAGACTGACGCAAAGTAAGCATGTGCATGTCTTTAAGGTATTTAGCAAAACTTTCATAGTTCAAACATTTGTAGATGGTGATTAACATATTTTGTAAAGCTTATATTCCTGGTGTGAAACAATAAACCCAAACTTATTCTCGGAATTATTTCAGAAGCTGGTAATTGACTAGCATCTTTCCAGAGATGGTTGATTCCAAAGACATTTTACGCACCAGCAACACGTAAAATCATATTTTTTGATCACACGTTCATTAATTTGCATTAGGCAGTTGGAACAGTATGGACCAGTCATTTAAACGGAGTTTAGGCCCCTTGCTGTCAACTCCCTCGTATTATCCGGGAAACTCAGAGTTTGGACCGTATCTCCCAGTCTCCAGATTAGAGTATGAAATCTCCCAGATATTCACCGAAGTTTGCCATTCAGTTGTAGACTCGAGTTTCCGACCCTAAACTTTTAAATGTTTTGCGTTGTTTGAGCTATTTTACTGTTAACATGGAACGTTTCCTCATAAACTTCGGTATGGTATGCTATTGCAGTGTACCAAGAGATACGCAATAATGTTAAACATCGCAAATTCGTGACGATTTCGGGTCAACGAGTATCTCTTGCACAAATGACGTCTTATACCATGCGATATGAGGTCATCTATTATCCTTTCCCTATCAATTCTCAATATTTGAAGACGTGGGGAGTTGACAGCCCTGGTTTAGCCCGTGTTTAACAAAACTGCGTTCTAAGCCATTTTCAGATTGCCCAACGCATTTGTCGTGAACAATTTCAATAAGGCATATAGTGTAGACTGGAAAAGCACTCATTTTCTTAAATCAGCCCACTAAGGAAGAGATGTCTGAACGTTCAATGATTTCTTAAACCGCGGCCTAAGTTAGACTTCGTTTAAATAAACGGTCCTATGAGTTTAAAATATAATGTTCAGATGTTTATTTGACAAATCTCTTGAAAAAAAATTCGCTGCTTTATCTTCTTCTTTGCTTGATTTTATAACCGCCATTTTTACATAGTCACTCGATCCGCGCGAAGGGCTGGGCAAAAACAGGGCAAATGCATTACTCTCATTTCCCAGTTATTTTAAGACCCTGATTCCTGCCACGGAGATCGAAACCGCGACCTCCTCTTTTGCAGTCATGCGCACTAGCGACTGCATTAGTTCTACCGGCAGTACATGTAGAAACTTTAAGGTTTATCCCCGAGGCCAAGTATAAGTAAAATTCCCAATGACAAGGCGAACTGATTTACTCCAGAGATAGCAAACCTATCACATTATATAGATTCTAAAAAATAGGGATAGGAACTTTAACTAAAGGTTTAGGATCAATTTAGGTTTTTGGAAAACTGACCACCTACCCCTTCCCTAAGGCAAAATTTTACCTTAAGTGAGAAGTGTTACTGCTGACTTAGTGGAGGGGAGGGTAGTCAGACAATTTTCCAGGAACCAGTAATCTATTAAAGTACACCAGCGTAGGCGCTTGCATTTGAGGCTGTTACTTCTTTTTTTCACCGCAGTCTGATACGTATCAGATCTGAATGCTAAAGCTAGCTACGCTAAGAGGAATTTAATCGGTCAGAAATGGACCTTTTTAATACTCTTATTTTGACCTTAAACCTGTACAACCTTTCTTAGACCGCTGTTTTAAAAGTAAATATACGTCTAAGCCTGTAATTGTCTATGATTTCTCAGAGAGGAAAGACCGTAAAATTGTCAGAAAAGTTTCTAATGCTAAAATCCACCTTTATCTATTATGCCACGTGTTAAACCGTCCAGTTACAATCTTAGGAAAGAAACTTGTTTTAAACGTAACATTAATACTATGCGTTTTAAAAACTCTTTTATTGACCGTTTATTTTTTAAACATGAATTAGCTATGAAATATACTAGATTTTTAATTCTTACCGTTTTACCTTTTTAAAATTTCTTATACTTACTTGTAACAAAAGATATGTATTTTTATCTTTTGATAAGTAAAGGCTTTATTATTATTATTATTATTATTATTATTATTATTATTATTATTATTATTATTATTATTATATCTATTATAGTAGTCTTAGGCCCGGTTCAAACGTCGAACGAACTAAAGAACTGTTTAGGTTGACCCAAATGATACAAGTTCGATTTTTGATTCAGACGTCAAAATTTATTAGTCGGCCTCAATTCACTTTCACGATGTACAATGGTCCACAATGCTTACTAGTAAAAAAATTATAATAATTTATGCTTTAGGTCCGTGCGGCACATGAGAAGTTCGACGCTTGAAACGAAGCCGCTCCACAGTCGAAATTCCCATGTAAGCCACTCGATCCAAATAAGTTGATTCAAACGTCGACCTTTTCATGTAGGTTTGGTACCTGAAAGGTTAGACGTTTGAACTGGCCCTAATTAATTCTTGCAAGAGTACTTAGTACACTGAAGAGTTTTAGTGAAAAAAATATTGTAAACATTTAAGGTTCAATAAAATTTTACTTGACGTACAATGTTGTAGTAATTAGCTTTTTACATAATTATTAGATTAGACATAATAATTTTCCTTGAATTCGCTCAAATGAGCCTGCTCGCGGGCTATTCCTAGTAGCTGAACTCACAGATAGTGTCGTACGTCGAGCCATTAAAATTTAGTGGCTCGAAAATGTAAATGGCTAGTTTCCTGTTGTTGAGTAACGACAATTGACGGGAAAAAAAAAAGACTGTAAAGACTCTGCACAATGCTCACAATAGGGGCACCCAACGAGAATATAGTTCAAAACCACTTAAACATAGCATTGTAAAGCGTATTTTAGTATTTAAACGGTAGATATGGGCATATTTTTATCCCCTAAAAATTTTTCATCTGTTCGGATTTCCCAGCTGAAAGTCTAGTGATCCGAAAATTATAGGGATCAAAACTTACCTTTTCGAAANTTAAACGGTAGATATGGGCATATTTTTATCCCCTAAAAATTTTTCATCTGTTCGGATTTCCCAGCTGAAAGTCTAGTGATCCGAAAATTATAGGGATCAAAACTTACCTTTTCGAAAGTTTCAGCCAGGAAAAAGGCTCCTGAAAATTCTAGGTGACCTTTTTAGGGTAAAAATCCCTTAAAAATGGGCAATTATACCATTTTTTAGATGTTCGAAAATCCTAGGAGAGGCAGGCAAGCAAGAAATTTTCCAACAAATGTTCCGAAAATTTCCAGATCTCGAATCGTCTTCCGAACAGATATTTTCCGAAAATTGACGTTGGGTGCCCCTGTCACAATACAGCACTAGAGCTTCCTATCAATAGCTTCCCCACCTCCAGGAAACACCCCATAAGCTCATGAAGTTTTTGTAACCTATTTTTTCGTTACTAGCTAGTGTTAGTTCTGACACCGTCATGGACACTGCCAGAAGATAAAACGCTGGCCAATCACTTTTTCTTTTAGCAACAACAACAACAACAACAAAACAACTTTGCCAACAAAAAAATAGTCTGCGGTCAATGTCAAATCATTAACGTTACTCAAGCTGTTTAAACCAGCAGAATGCCAAGAAAATCAGGAAAGAAACGAGAAGAGCAAACGACTGAATTTTTCCCACCCCGCTTTCAGCGGTTGGACCCAAAGGTGTTGAGGCTTCAGTGGTCGAGGCTTCAGTGGTTGAGGCTTCAGTGGTTGAGGCTTCAGTGGTTGGGCCATCAGTTGCCGGGGGCTGGTCGATCAGTGCTCGTACATTACATTTGTTTGTGTCGCAGCATTTTGCTTGGCAGGAGTTGATAGTGATCTGAATAGGCAATGACGACAATCTGCTGTGTGCATCTGAGCAGATTCGTTCTTGCGTGGTGGTACAGTTGAAAGTGGAAGGATCAGAGGAGTTCTTAAAGAACGAAAGGAAAGCAATGAGTTAGTACTCGGACTTGGATATCAAGCATCTTAGTTGCTTTGCTAGCCGGGTGGCAAAAAGATGTTTTTCGATAGATAAAGATGGTAAACGTTTCGCTCAGTAATTGATGAATGAAGGAGATCTAGTAACCGTCATAGCTCGAGCGCAGGACAAAAAAATAAGTTGAGACGGGGCTCCATTTGTTCAAAAGGTGGATAACGCTATCCACTGAATAAATCTCCATCCACTGAAAAGCGCAATTGGTTTCCCTAATACTTATAATACTTATCCTGTGGATAGCGTTATCCAACGTTTGAACAACCAGGACCAGATTCGACAATTTAACCTTCAACAATATCTATGTCTACGAGTCTGATCGAATTTCCTCCTGGCTCAATGGGTAAAGCGCCCGTCCGGTTTTTGGGAGGTATTATAGCTAGGGTGCAAAACACATGGTACTCAATAAAATTGTGATGTTTAAATCTTAAGCGAAAATTTTCAACGGGATTTATTGTTTTATGCTTGTTTGAATTTACAACGGATCAAATTTCACTGGAGTCTA
>CALNXI010001813.1:0-37841 GCA_942486025.1 Porites evermanni | reverse complement strand
TCACACCAATGGAGTCTATTTGTGTGTATTGGACAACTGTTGTAGAAGGCCTAAATAAACGACCCTAAATGTAATAAAGTCCTAAATGTAATAACATTTTGTCCAAAATGTAATAAAGTCGTAAATGTAATAATAATTTGCCCTAAATGTAATAAACTCTTAAGCTGCCAATAACGGTAATTGCTGGAATAAGCGCCGCCCTCAAATATGCGCCGCACTGGGCGGGGGGGGGGATAATTAGCGCCGCGGCGCTTATTGTTGTAAATACGGTACTAAGCGGTATTGCTATGGTATTAAGCTCCGCTCTCAAATAAGCGCCGTATTTTTGGAGAAAATAGTTAATAAGCGCCGCGGCGCTAATTCGCGTAAATTCGGTACATTTCCTTATGCACTGTGAAACTTAACGTTTACAAATAAATTGCTTGTAAACGGCAAAGTAACAGTATTTTTCTAAAAAAGCAATATCTAAGAAGAAGAAAACTTTTTTCCCGTGTTTGAATAGCCTTATATAAACACTCAAGGGGTTGGCAGAATTCGAGACAGTTATATGCAAACCCTCGAAGTCGTTTCGGGTTTGCATAACTGTCAAGATCGAGGCTATGCAAACACAGGAAGAAAGTTTTCTATTGGTTTTATGAAATAACTTTCTCGAAAAAAAAGAAAAACTCTTTGTTTAGGTTACTGATTAAAAGAGAAATTCTTACCAGTCGCGAAGTCTTGTACGCTAAGCTTAATGTACGTGTAATAAGTTCTTGTTTAGCAATAAAGATACAACCTCGTCCCCAGGGCGCTTTTTCTTGGCTTTGGTCAGGGAAAAGCGCCCTGGGGACGAGGTTGATAAAGGTGCTTTCCAAAAAAGGGTTTTTCTCGCTTAAAATGTCAGCTTAAGCGAAAAAAAAATTGGCACAGCATGTTTGTAAAGATTTTCCAAGTTTCATCCGACGAGGGAATGGGTAAATAAATTAAATTTGTCGAGTTTTCAACTCAAAAACATTTTAAAATTCGCGCTTGCGTGATTACCTCGTGAAGAGCAAAACATCTTGACTCCACACATGTTTACATACTGTCATGCAAACACAACTCTCGGCCAATCAGAGCGCGCGTTGTTATCAGCTGTGCAGTAGTCTTTAGGGCCTGTTTACATGGAGGTGGGGGACGGCCAGGTAGGTGAGGTAACATGCGGCAGGTCACCCCACCTATCATGTAAACGTGATCAAATTAAAATGAGAGATTATGTGGACAGCGGGTTACCCACCAAAGCGGGTTACCTCACCTACCACCTCCATGAAAACAGGCCCTTAGACTTCTCGTTTATTGTTCTTAATATTTTAGCTGATTAGATCTCTTTTCTAGAGATCCAACGTTGACAAGCAACAGGATCTTCGTTCACGGTTTTCGCAGTAAATTTCTTTAACAAAAATGAAGTATAAAAAACTTTTTAAGGCTTACAAGTTTTTTTTAATATTTTGTCCTTTTACAAGCAATTTATAAGGAAAGTGTATAAGGAAATGTACCGAAGCTTATTAAATTTTTTCTGCAAAAATGCGGTGCTTATTTGAGGGCGGCGCTTAAAACCATAGTAATACCTCTTAGCACCGTATTTACGCGAATAAGTGCTAGAGCGCTTAAATATTAAATTCCACCTCCCCCAAATGTGGCGCTTATTTGAGCAATTACTGTAATTTGCAACTTAAGAGTTTATTACATTTAGGACAAAATGTTATTAGGTTGACAGTTTTTTTTTTATTGAAATGAAATGTTTTTAATTCGAAAAAATTTTTCTCAGTTAAATTAACTTTTTTTAAAGCTAAATTAAGTGCTTTTTAAATCGACAGGAATTGTAAATAGTGTTTTTGAATGAATAGTTTTTTTCTTTTTTTTTAAGCGAATTAATTGTAAATAGGATTTTAATAGTTAGCATTGTTGTCAATAAAATTTTTTCAATTTAAAAAAAATGTTATTACATTTAGAACAAAATGTTATTACATTTAGGACAAAACGTTATTACATTTAGGACTTTATTACATTTAGGGTCGTTTATTACATTTAGGCCTTCTACAACTGTCCTCAGGGTGTCTTTCCTCCGTGGCTCAATGGGTAGAGCTCCCTCCCAGTAAACTCCCATTGTTTGGGAGGTCATAGGTTCCAAACACTTGCACTTATCTTAAGAAAAAAAACTTAGGGTGTGTCAATCTTGAGCTATTATTTTGAACAATGTTAATGAAATAACAGGTCAAATTACTTGGTCTATATAGTGCCAAGTAGTGGGATTGAAGGGTTCTTTAGAGGTAGGATTACTGTATTTTGATGTGATATTCTCCTCTGGGTATTTTTATTCATGACATGGTGATGAGGTACGAGAAATGGCTCTGGCCTCGGACAATGCAAAGGCCAGTAGAAGGAACGGCCGGGCAACATCAAACCTTGGGCATGTCGGGTGGGAGAGTAGGTTGCTAGTAGGCTTTTTACTTTCGCAGCCACGGGTATAGAGCGGTGATGAAGAAGGAAGCACGTGTAAATTCGTGTAATCTCTTCTATAGCTTTGATAGACCTCTTTGCCGATAAGGCGGCTATATTGAATTAATCCGATTTACGGAGTATTATGGGATGGCCAGGGGGAAAGAGCACGATCCGCTGTACTCGCTTAATATTAGGAATTGGTCTTTCACTGTATATTTCTCGGGGAAAAGGCGATCATTATTACATTCAAACACGGAAGAACGATATTTTTTCCCATGACAATCTTATTCTAAATGCCCCGAAAGGCGCTCGTAAATACTAGACGTACTGTGCTCATTCTCCCCTGGGCATTCTATAATACTCCTTAAATCAAACTTATTCAATATTCCCGCGGAAAGACCGGTAAAAAGGTCTTTTATTCGCATAATTCCCAGGGTATATTCAATTTCCATTGCAAATCGAGTTTTCACAGCGAGAGGTTGAGGGGTTCGTACTCCAGGTTGGATTAATACCTTAGATGGGTACTTGGTGTTAACAGTCAGAGGTGGACGCTTTGCAAAACGTGACCTTATTATTCTTTTCAACTTACCTTGACCGTACATTCATAGACAAATGTAGTGCCTGCGCTGGCCACTACCTTTCCTGAAGTGCAAGCGTCGAATGTTACATCTGGAGCGAGAGCAGCCTCGTCGTCACAGTTTACCTCGGTTACTTGTCTTACCTTGACCGTACATTCATAGACAAATGTAGTGCCTGCGCTGGCCACTACCTTTCCTGAAGTGCAAGCGTCGAATGTTACATCTGGAGCGAGAGCAGCCTCGTCGTCACAGTTTACCTCGGTTATCTGTGAAGGATCGTTGCAGAGTACTACGGGACTAGCTGAAGGGGTGCACTTTTTGCACATAATTCCTAAAACTGAGAGAAAAGGCAAAGGAAAAAATTGTCAATTCAGTGAAAGCGAAAATTCGAAAATTGAAATTCGAAAGCGAAAGTCATTCTGGAGATGTGGGATTTATGACTCGCATCTAACAACGTTCTGGAAACTGCAAGACCGGGTTGTCATTTTAGCATTCCCTAACTGTTAGGGCTTCTAGTTGTAAAGAAACTGAACTAAGTCTACCCAGTTTTGATGTAAAACATTTTTTGAAAGCAGCTTTAATTCAAAATCCGTGATCAAATCGTACACTTAGAATTCTTTAAGGATTTGTAAAGGTTTATGTTTATAAGGTGTTTCGGTACATTTTTCCCGGGACAATACCTTTTTCTTGTCCGATCGCTATAACTGAATTTTCATGCGGAAGTAACGTCAAAACGTTAGATTAAATTGTAACGCATATTTTTTGGCCGGTTCATAGACTAGGCTTAGGTTGAAATTTGAATGTGTTGGATCGAATCAATATTCACATAGGGTTTTTTTGTGCTTCTTGCGACCGAGGGCGGGGGAGGGTTGGAGGCTGCCCCTCTATACCTTCACTGATAACTTCATTGAAACCGCTCATTATTATACAGAATCCAACAACTAACAATAACTTGATTGACATAATGACGTAATTTGACATCATTATGATGTCTGATTGCTAAATTTATTGGCAGTGTCTAAATTTTATCAATTTTCACCTTCAAGTAGCCATAAAGCAAAAAAATTTTAAGTAGTAAGGTGCCATTAGTTAAATGTATTCCATTTTACTTAAAACCCGTATAAATTTACGCAATCTGTGTATAAAAGGATGCTTTGAAAGCAAAACAATGAACACTGTTGATAATTGATCCTCGCATCAGCTATTTGGTCATTTGAAATTTATCGTGTTTTTTTTATATTAAGCCTATATTAACAGCTATAATAAATGTGATAATAGTAACTTTGGAGAAAAAATGCAAATTTTGAAAACCTGGTTCGCGTTGTTCGAAGTTGGGGTAAGATAACCCAGGGTTAGTGCGAGATTTGAACTCAGACATGAGAGCTTAAAAAGCAGATTCAGTTTAATTCTCTTTGCCTACAATTCGATGACAGGATACTCTAAACAGAATAGAGAAAATTATCCGAAAGAGTGCTTTTGATAAAAAGAAAAAGAAACCCGGGTTAAAATTTTACTACGGGCTAGCGCTAACCGGCGTTCGTACAATTGGACCCTGGCTGTCAAAACTAGGTTGCCATGGTAACCTTATGTTACATACACGTCACGATGACTTATAAGTGTTTCAAGATAAGATCGCAGGAATCAAGACTATCATGTATAACTACGAAAGCCGAGGAGGGTCTTCCGACTTCTGACTTCCGACTTCCAACTTCAGACTTCAGACTTCTGACTTCCGGCTTCAAACTTCAGACTTCAGACTTAAGACTTCATACTTCAAACTTCAGACTTCAGACTTGACAAAGTGCGAACTCCGGATTTCTGATTTCTGACCGCTCAGACTCAAAGCTGAATGGCTAGACCTTCGGACCTCCCACTTTCCACTTTCCACTTCCCACTTCCGACTTCCGACTTCAAGCGACTTCCAACTTCCGATTTCCCACTTCTGATTTCCAACTTCCGACTTCTGACTTCCAACTTCTGAGTTCTAACTTCCGACTTCTGACTTGACTCTCAGTTCTGTTAGCCTCGATTGCCGCTCGATCCACCACACGGGTATTAATGCCCAAATTCAAAGCTCAGTGGAAAGGACGGCTGTACCGTTCTCGCCACAAAAGAGAACAACTAAACCTGCTCTTGAAAAAGCAACCAAGCACAAAGCCAACCCGGCAACCGACGAGTTTCGCTTGGAGAACCGAAACCATGGTCTTGCCTGATCACACAGTGGCAATAACAAAACAGTCCAAACACTGTTAATCTTATTCTAGCCTGCATAACAGGCGCCTTATGAGCCAGGAGAAGCGAACGCGGCATTTTGCGCGAAGCGCGAAACCAGTGTGAAGCGCTTCGATCGTTAAGCGCCTGTTGCGGTAAACTTATTCAAAAAACTATTACCAAGGAAGAAAATACCCGCTCCAGTCAAAAGAATAGAAAAACACTAAGCTGGAATATACTAAGTCACAATGCAATTCTCCATAGTTGATGCATCTTCATTTTAAGCGGCACTTCATTCTTTTAACTTTGGATCTGTAAGTCACTATCCGTGATAATTTAACATCCTGCAAAGAAAACTAACGAGCTGGGCCCAGCGTGATAAAACATTGCAGATTCACGGACTAAAGAAAATCGCTTCGTTATTCAGGTCCAAAAGGCCGCTTTGGAGAAAAATTAGAGCCCTTACTCAGCCGTAATAAAAAGTCTTACGCTTTAAACAAGGTCAAAGAAAATGCTCTTTCATCAGGGGGCAAATCTTGCCGACCAGAAACAAAAACCACTGTAAATCGATATGTGCCATGACCTCTCAGTGTGAAAAAAAATCTCAGTAAAAAATGTAGAACCTTCCATAGCATAATCTACCCAGCAGAAGGAAAAAACGTTATTGAAACAAGCAGCATTTTGGCGTAAGGTAAAAGTCGCGTAGGCCTACCACCGCCTTTTGTTGCTACGGAAGTCGGAAGTCGGAAGGCAGAAGTTGGAAGTCGGAAGTCGGAAGACCCTTCTCGGCTTTCGTAGTATAACAGTCACATAACATTTTATCGTAAAATTTAAAAGAAATTTATTGAAAGGTTTATGCATTTGACTATTTACTAATTTCAAATTTATTAGAGAGAGAGAGAAAATGCATGCTTCTGAAAGTGAAAAACAAAACAGCTATTTACTTCTTAACTGTACATAGCTTGTTGATAGCGTAGTGAATACTATGCAGTTCCTACTGGTCTCCTTTTTAATTTTAAAAAGGCTAGTATCTTTCCTTGTTTGCTTTTGCTTATGTTGTAAATAAAAATGGCAGGTGGTCTGGTCTTACAGTTAACAAGAAGCACTGTATGTAAAACGTTTCCTCCAAGATAAGGCAAAGGTAATATTACAGTAAATCAATTATCCCAAAATGCTTTAAGCTAGACAAACAACCTTAATGCTTTGACAACCAGTATTATGATATAGCGACCTATAGCAATTAGGAAAAACTGTTTGAATGCAGAAATCCACGCAACAAGTAAAAGATATCTTCTCTCTGTAAAGCTCTGGCCCTGAGGAAGGCTAACTTTGTTAGCCGAAATATTGGCCTATAATACATCAAACCTTTGCCGTAGTGCCAATACATTCAGTTTTGTTTTATAGTAATTATGTTGTAGGTAGAATACTCTTAAAGTAAAGTCACACACCCCGTTAATGCTGACATCTAAGTGGTCATAGAAAGTACCCGTATTAACGGGGTGCCTGTGAAGCGGGTTGAATTTAGAGAAATGAAAGAGCTTTCTTTTCCCGTGGACAAGGCAAACTGTCTCGTAATAACGAGCTGTCCGTATTAAGTGGGTGTCCGTATATTGAGGTTTGATCACAGTATATTAGTATGAAAGCACTCCATCACCACCAAGAACAAACTATTTTTTTTTAGGAATACCCTGTCTTCTAACCCATGGCTAAACAGGGCGCAAGAAGTAACTAAAGGGAAATTCTTGTTTAACCCGGGGCTCCAAGTTTATTTCCAATTACAACGAACACTGATGTAACCGAGCGAACACACTAGTTTCAATGTAATGGCGTAATGACCTATATAGTTCTCGGTAGGATTTTTTCCTGCCTCACTATCAGTGAAGGAATTTTCCCACGAGATATTTTCTCGCAAGATCTTTTTCTGAAATCACATAGCCCCCCTCTCCCTACCGCCTCAGTATTGACTGACTCTGGGTGGTCTTGCGTGAGTAAAGCGGGATAACATTTGAGAGTTTTAAAAACAATATCCACCTGTCGATTTGTCGCTGACTGATATTCTTAACACATGAATTATAACATTTCTTGTTCCCTACAAATTTAGAGTTTCAATAAAAATGCTCTGAGCCTGCAAGATGAAACTGTAAGCGAGCATAAAGGCGCATATGGTATTCAAAAAATAAACAACAATGAAAACGTTTTGAATTTTTAATAGAGGGCAAAGTCGAGTCTCGCAAACACCATGATTAACTCAAAAGTACGAAAAGAAAGACACAATTGGTATTCCCCATAGTCAACATGCGAGTATTTGGCGCAAAAAATTACGCTCTATCATTGAGATTTGCTTCTCTATGAGACAATTCCTGACATGTCACTGCCGCCAAACCAAACTGTCAGTGATCCGTAAACATGCAAATATAGCGCTTATTTTGTTATTTCTTTGGTAGATAAAAAGGGATAAAAGAAATGGATAAAAAAACTGTTGAGAATTGCTCTACGATTGCAAAATTAAGTTTTTTAGCGCACAATAATACATCTGTCTCGTAAATAACATAATGGAGCGGCTTTAATCTTGTAAGTCAAAGAATTTGTCTACGAGCTGAGCTTCAAATTATGGTCCGGTTCAAACGCTGTAATTCAAATAAATTGAGTTTCTGTCTTGTTAAGTTCGGCGTTTGACCCGGTTAAGGTCACCTGTTTGTGTTTGGATCGGCCGAGGCGTTAAAATACAATCAACCGAACTTAAATACGGTGTTTGACCCGGGTCCAATACATTTAAATTATTTAACCACTCACCACTCGGAAGAGGCCCGACCAACAAACATGCTAAAATCATAAGATCGGGGCAATTCATAGTACAGATCTTGGTATTCCTTTAGAAAGCTACGTCGAAAAAGGACGATGATGTTGCAAACTCTTTTGTGTGACTCGCGTTGACACGCCTTGTATTTTTATTACACAAGTGAGGTCACTACTTACGTACGTGTTAGAGTTCCCGGATGATCGAGTCACTTCAGAAAAGAACCGTGCAAAAGAACGTTGTTTGCTACGCGTTGTGTACCCGGAGTTGAATTGTTTTCTTATGAAAACGATTTCTTTTGCTCCAAAAATTTGCATAGATCTGGCCACATGAGTGAAAACGTTCTATAACTGGTAAATGTTTCTCATAAACTTGCACATTTATGATAAACGCAGCTATTCCCAGTGGACGCTCGTGCAACACGGGCCTTCATTTCTGTCCAATTACTTGCTAGAGTTGTATTTTCAGGCGTGTGTTGGTCATCTCCCTCAGGAGTGAAGGGAATTTGTTCACGATAGCTGCAAGTGCCAGATGAGAGGATTCCTGCGGTGTCCACTTCTGGGGGAGGGGGGTGTCCCCTGGGAGGGTCATCTGTTCCCCCCTCCCCCTAATTTTATCTTGGCCTAGTCCAACCGCCTTCTCTTAAGTCCCCAGGCCTTTGTTGAGCTAGCGTTCCGGCTGGGTATAGATTACAATTTCATATTATTTTACACCGGTAGTTAATATGAATAGATTACATACGTGCATGTAAAATAAATATATGGGGTTCATGATACGGAAATCCTACCCCATAATTTGGCTTGTCAGCAAAACAAAAAGGAAACGAAATATGCATCAGTTAGAGAAATCAGACTGCGGACTGATCGAAGGTAAATTTGTAAACACCAGAGTACCGTATTTATTCGAATAAGCACCCAACCTCGAATTATCGCCCACCTCGAATAAGCGCCCATCCTAAAGGCAGAAAAAGTTAATAAGCGCCCAGCCTCGAATAAGCGCCCACCCCCTCCTCTTCCCAATCAAACTCAAATAAGCGCTCTCCCCCACCCCACCTACTTGAGTGAATAAATTCTAATAAAAGACTTCCCCGAGGACGAGGTTTTCTTCAGAGCATTTTACAGAAACCTTGCTTTGTTACTTCTTCGTGATTTGTTATTAGCATTTATTGTTTCGTTGCAAAATAAACATACTTCACTTGCTGAAAATGGTGAAAATTTAATAAGCGTCCAGCCTCGAATAAGCGTCCGCCTCGAATAAGCGCCCACTCTCAAGGTCCATGAGAAATCGTCTACGTCGTTGACTTCACGTGCCTGCTCGGCATACTTGTCAGGCACGTACAGGAAAATATTTCTCGCTCCTTAAAGTGTGTAAATTTGTTAAATTTTTCTCCTCAATGCTGCAAGACGATCAAATGAAACTGGTAGATTAAACTTTGGGGCTCATTTTCCTTGAAAAACTGAAAGCTCTTCTCCAAGAAANCCTCGAATTATCGCCCACCTCGAATAAGCGCCCATCCTAAAGGCAGAAAAAGTTAATAAGCGCCCAGCCTCGAATAAGCGCCCACCCCCTCCTCTTCCCAATCAAACTCAAATAAGCGCTCTCCCCCACCCCACCTACTTGAGTGAATAAATTCTAATAAAAGACTTCCCCGAGGACGAGGTTTTCTTCAGAGCATTTTACAGAAACCTTGCTTTGTTACTTCTTCGTGATTTGTTATTAGCATTTATTGTTTCGTTGCAAAATAAACATACTTCACTTGCTGAAAATGGTGAAAATTTAATAAGCGTCCAGCCTCGAATAAGCGTCCGCCTCGAATAAGCGCCCACTCTCAAGGTCCATGAGAAATCGTCTACGTCGTTGACTTCACGTGCCTGCTCGGCATACTTGTCAGGCACGTACAGGAAAATATTTCTCGCTCCTTAAAGTGTGTAAATTTGTTAAATTTTTCTCCTCAATGCTGCAAGACGATCAAATGAAACTGGTAGATTAAACTTTGGGGCTCATTTTCCTTGAAAAACTGAAAGCTCTTCTCCAAGAAAGTGCTGCAGGTGAACTCCTTCGTATAAGAAGACCACGAAAGCAGCGAGATACATTTAGATCCCGGTCTCTGATTGGGCACAAAAATATTTTTTTGTACCCAATCAAGGACAAGAATTCGTGGATCTGGTTCGTTAAGAGCAGTATCCCAGGGCCTCTCCTGCCCGTTCTTGAAAACTTTCTCCGCCGTTTTTCCTGACCCAACTGACCGTGCCTGGGTCTCCGCGGAGGATGATTTGTAACGAATGAAACCATAGAATCTTTTGTTTCCAGAACCAATGCGCTTCTGGTTCGCACATTGATATCGATCAACAGGAGCGCTTACCATTTATATGGAAAACCCGGAAATTTCGGGAAAAGAAGTCAAATGGAACTGTTCATTCCGGTGGAAATTTTCCGGAAAAAAAGTAATACCTTTCGAGGTATTACCTTTTTCCCATTTTTGCGGAAACGACCGAAATTTTCTGTACCATTTGTTTGGATTACTTAGTGCCAGGCTTCATGTTGAGAGAAAGCGAAAAATTTACCGGTACTTTGAAAATGGTACAACTCAATCCCGTTCCTGTTTTCGTTGCCAAAAAATATACCAGTACCATTTGACGAAAATTTTGCACCAAAATTTCTGTACAAATGGTAAACACTCCAGGTGACGTCAGCGTGGGTGGCCCGCGTGACCTTCCCGTAACAAGATCAGAGTCAGCGTATCAGAGCAGTAAGCCATTTATTGGGTTAGCCCAGCTGTAAATAGGTTAGAGTTTAGGGTCAGGTGAAGGGTTAAGCGGAACTGAGCATCAGGGATGATTGAAGTAGATTTATTAATAATTTTTCAACGTAAATTTGATAATTCCATCATCGCCAGTAGTAACTTTGGACTATAATTCTTTCATATGCTGCTCAATAGTCTTGTAGCGTGATTGATCTACGTTGTAGAAAAGCCTCCGTGACAAATCTCGAAGTAGTACGAGAGTGTTTGTTTATTATGGATTGTTTTACGACCCATTGGCGACCTCTGACGAAACTACAGAACAGTTAGTAATAAAAAAATTAGTTAAAAAGGAAAAGTCCTCTGAATTTTTTTGCACCTTGTTATGGTTTGTGTTTGCTCAGTCACAGTACAGCGGTAGACAACAGAACAACATGGTTAAATCAACTCCTTCGATGCACGTGCAGCACATACTAAATTTGGGAACTGTTATAGGAAAACTGTTGATCCAGTTATTCTCTAATGTTTCTTCACTGTGATGAAGATAACGTACTGAAACGAGCAAAACAATGAAACAATATCCACATAATTAAACATGTTAAGGTCTGAAGCATGAATATAAAAAGAGGTTTGAGGTTTTGCGTCATTTTTCATCATCAGCATTAACATCAGCATCAGGAGCATCATCATCGTTATTACTCCAGCAAAACATTCTAAGAGGCTGAGTGGGATGGTCACAAGTGTATGCCACAAATTATTGAATCGACCTTAAATCATCTTATATCGCAAGTTTCTGTAAGTTATTTTAACGATCTTATATATATATACTGACAGTTGACGTAGCGTTTATGTATACATCTTCATCGATGTTTTCTTAGGTTTCTTATTTAAGTTGTCCTTCCAATACTTATGTTCCCTTTGTTAGCATTTCCTTAATTTCTGATATAGACTTTCCAGTTATATTATTAATTCATTGATCTTACTCTTAGGTGGACGCTTACCAGCGAACAGCTCACGAACAGCCTGCATTTGTAGGCTTATTAGTGAACTTACGCAACAGGACGGGAGAGGGAAGAAGACGGCAAACCTTGTGTGACAAGCGTGACAATAATTTTGTTTGAAACAACTTTTCGCCAAAATTCACTTTCCTTTAAACAGATCTTTTTGTAAAAGACAAGTAAACATTGATGTTAAGTGAAGATCACGACAAAACACGTAAGAAATAGCCTTGTCACGTTTGTCACACACGAGCGTTCTGCCGTCCTCTTCTTCCTGCCGTCCTGTTGCGTAAACTCACTAGGACGGGAACGTCATTTGACGACGGGAAAGCGCGCGGAAAGGACTAAACACGACTTCCGATGCTCAATTTGCCGCTCTGCCATTGGTCAAACCAGTTGTTTGATTTGCGCGCGCCGTCGTCAACTGACGTTCCTGTTCTGTTGCTAAATTAGCCTATTGACAGTGAGCGCGCACGCGCTTACTAAAGGTGACGTCATTTATGCGTCGCGAACTACAACTTATTGTTGCGTCAGTAACAGTAAAAAAAACGGATTTACAAATGGCTCCAATAGAAAGTCCGCGCTGTTCCGATATTTGGCCTAAAGGCGGCAAAAACTCACCTCAGCCGCCTTACGTTCGAAAACCCGGTTTTGACCCTTGCAAAATCCTTGACCCTAAACGAAAAACCTTGCCATCGCTCCACGCAGAGCGAATTATGACCGTTTTCCAAGAAGCAGTGAAGCGGATGGAGATAACAACGGCATTGCCATATGTCCTGGATTCCTTGCCTCGTTTTTCTGTTGTTTTGGGACAAGAGCTGGTGAATCACATGGAAAAGCACTTGCGATTGCAAAATGCATTCAAGGAAATCATCTGTGAGCAAAACAGGCTTTTAGAAAAGGAAACACAGTCTGATGTTTTCAGACGCACTGAGGAGAGTAAGTCATGTGATACGAATGAATCGGGATTTCAAGTCTGCGCGGGAAACAAAATTGGTTTCCCCGAAGAGATACAAAAAGGGAAATCTCTTGACAAACAGGGAGAGATACTGGCACAATCAATAAGAGACTCTTTGAGGGAGATGCTGCGTTATTTTAAGAAAAATCCGAAATCGGTCGAAGCCATCCTAGGTGAGTTTTACGTTCAAAGCAAATTTAAAATCACAATTCACTGAAGAGAGATTTAGTATTCACAAGGAAACAGGCTTACCTTTCTGGACATTCGGTGATTCTGCGAGGGTGGTTTTATTTTTTAAATTTTTGCTTCTTTGGTGGTTACTGCTTAAATAACGACTAAATTTAAATTTAAATACGGAAAAAAATCATTTCAATCAATTTTCGCTCATTTTTCTGTTTAATATCACAATAAACGCAAAATGCGGCATATAGCGAAATGTAACAACCGTGTTTAGCGCGTATACAATACTACTACTAATATTAATCTTTATAGAGGAAACTCCCGTCAATAAGACGATTACAAACCAAAAATACTTTATACAACTAACAACTTCTTGATGTTGCGCATGCCACTTTTACGTTGGCTAGGTTTCTGGAGAGCTACACCTATCATGCGTTCTTGTTCTTTTATCCCAATTACGTCTCGGGTTAGGAATGTTGGCTAAATAGGTATTTATAGAGGATATTACACGGTGGCGCGAAGATATGAATTTTATTTTCGAGTGGCAAAACAATATTTTACGAACGAGCGCTGCGAGTGAGTAAAATATTGTTTTTGACACGAGAAAATAAAATTCATATCTTCAAGCCGCCGTGTAATGTTCTTTTTATTATATAGACAAAAAGACATCGATAAAATAATAGATTTTTATTCGCCAAAAAGTAATTGTGACGGCTCAGATTTACAGTACAGCAATATAAAACATTGGTTACAATAATCTTGAGAAATAACATTGAGCTGAATAAGGCTCTACAATGACAAAATATAAGCAAAACTTTGAAAAACGTGTAAGTAAAATTCAAAAGACGCAAGACGTCTACAAATTTCGAAGGAAAATTACCGAAATTACGTTATCGATAAACTCACTTGTGAGATTATGGAAAATAAACCCTTCGGGTCCCGGATGTAGTTTTTATGAATTTTACGAGTGGCATATTTTCCAGTAAAATACTCGTGTCTATATAATAAAAAGTGTAATATCCGTGTAAGTCTCTAAAGTTTATCTTAAAGACTCAAGGTGTTCTGGAATGCATATCATTTTATGGTTGGAAGGGGAAAAGGATACCTTGGTAGTATTATCAAATTTCTAAATGAATAGGAAAAAGTTTCGCCATCATGTTTAAACACATAGCGGTTATCGAACAAGATGAACGTGTGGTTTTTGATGCTTCTCCAATTCTCAACTTTTTGACGATTATGTAGAGAGGCTTAGGACATTTTAGTCTCTTTTCTTTTACCCAAACGATTTACTTATCTTCTTCATCATGGGAAAGACCAGAGCTGCCTCTCACGACCAACAAGCGGCTTCTCAAGACCTGATTCCTGAGTCAGCGATGAACCAGATTTGCCGGGTCCCATTTTGAGACTAAACTGAATGATTGGATTTCCAGTACTCTTCCTCAGCTTACAAAGGATCTCATTATGTCTTATGCTCGCTCCGCTGTTGATGAATGCGTGTCTTCTACTCAGTTTAAAAAGTCGCTACCTGAAACCCTACAGTTCGAGGTTGGGAATTTACCGGAAACTACGAAATCTTCGCAAGAAACAATCGCCGGTCTGGAGGAAGCGAATGCCATGCTACGCGATCAACTAGATGACTTAGAACAGTATACTCGTCATACTAACATCCGGTGATTTGGATCCTGAACTTCTTAAGGAAAAAGTGTTTAATCCCTTTTTTGATGACCCTGAGAAATCTCATCTGCTAATGAACTCTAAACTCCTTGATCCTAACCCCAATTTTTTTACCACAAATTCAGAATGACTTTCAAACTGCATATATCTAACCTCTTCAGAATTTAACAAAATTCCTTTTCCTCCTGATGCATTTTCTGCTTTCCATATTAATATCCGGAGCCTCCCTAAACACTTTTATGACCTGTCGGAATATCTTCTTTCACTTAATATGTTGTTCTCTGTTGTTGCCGTTTCTGAAACCTGATTATATAAGTCTAATTCTGATCTCTTTAATATTCCTGGCTACCATTTTATCTCCAATTCAAGAGAACATAAATTAGTGGTGGAGTTGGTCTTTACATTCAGTCTGATATGAATTTTAAGCCTAGGATTGATCTTCAATCTTCTGACAATTCATTGTACGGAATCAGTCTTTGTGGAAATCATGCGACCTCATGGTAAAAATATTATTGTTGGCTGCCTCTATAGACCTCCCGATGCCTCTCTTAATGACTTTAACAGGTCTGTTGAAGATATCTTGTCAACCATCAGTTTTGAGAATAAGCTATCTTATATAATGGGTGATTTTAATATCAACATCCTCAACTCTCATTCTCATCAACCAACAAATGAGTTCATTAATCTTATGACATCTAATAGCCTCTATCCTTTGATCTCCAAACCAACTCGCATAACTCCCTCAACTGCAACTCTGATTGACAACATATTTACAAACAATCTTGAACTTAATATGAATAGTGGCATTCTTTACACTGACTTATCTGATCACCTCCCAGTCTTTCAAGTTACCCTCTTGAAAATGATTGTTGAGCCACATGGCCAAAAGAGATTTGTACGTCTTATTAACTCAACAACTATGTCAGCATTCAGGTCTAAACTGGAAGGTGTCGACTGGTCTTCAGTCTTTTCTATTAATTCTGTAAATGAATCTTATGACACATTCTCTAGTCTTCTTACTTCGGCATACAGTATGTCATTTCCTCTTCAACCTGCATGTTCTAAACCTCACCGCTCTTCAAAACCCTGGTTCTCAAATGGTCTCTTTACTTCTTGTAAAGGAAAAATTCTCTTTACAAACAGTTCCAGTTAAACCCAACTGCACTCAACAAGTTGAGATACAACAAATACCGTAATAAATACAATTTTCTCATCAAACTTGCCAGGAAAAAATTATTCCATGACAAACTGCTCTCTGTCAGTTCAGATTTAAGAAAGACATGGTCAGTCATAAAACAGATTATCTCCAAAAAGGAACCTGAGCAACGTTTCAATAACATGAAAGATAGTTCTGGTTCATACTCAAATCCTACTCAGATAGCTACAAAGTTTAATAATTTCTTTGCTAATGTTGGTCCTTCTTTGGCAAATAAAATCTCTCCCACTCAAATTACGTATAGAAAGTTTCTGATTGGTCATTACGCAAACTGTTTCTATCTTAACCCAACTTCTCCCACTGAGGTTGCTAATATAGTCCATTCTCTAAAAAATAGTAAATGTGAGGGTTTTTATGGCCTCTGTATTTCCCCTATAAAAGATACTATTGATTTAATAGCTGCCCCTTTGACCCATATCTGTAATCTGTCATTTTCTTAAGGTGTTTTTCCAGATAAGCTTAAAACAGCCAAGATCCTTCTCATTTTCAAATGTGATGACTCTTCCTTGTTCTCTAACTATAGGCCTATTTCTATTCTCCCCTGTCTTTCCAAGGTCTCTGAAAAACTCTTTTATTTCAGATTGTCTGCATTTCTTGAAAAATTTAACATTCTTAGTCACCATCAATATGGCTTCAGACCATATGATTCTACAACTATGGCTATCCTCGAATTTGTAAACAATATATATGAAGGCTTTGAAAGTAATGAATGCACTATTGGAATTTTCTTAGACCTCAAGAAGGTATTTGATACTGTAAATCATCAGATTCTTATTGACAAATTAAACTTTTATGGTATCCGTGGTATTCCTCTAGCTTGGCTCACCAGCTATTTAGACAACCGACAACAGTATGTTATGGTCAATGGTCATGTTTCTTCTAATAATACTGTTGTGTGTGGGGTCTCTGAGGATTCTGTTCTTGGCCCCTTATTATTCCTCCTATACATTAATGATCTTTTTCTTTCTTCAAATTATCTTTCATTTATTGTTTTTGCTGATGACACCAATATTTTTCTTCGTCATAAAGACTTGGCTACTTTAACTAGAATGGTTAATCAAGAGCTTTCTCATGTTTCCTACTGGTTTAACGCAAACAAGCTTACTGTTCATCCTGATAAATCCAAATTCATCATCTTCCATCCACGACGTAAACAGATCAATCCTTCAGAATTGATAAACATCTTAATAATACGGGTACAGGAACATAAATTTCTTGGAATGATTATTCACGAAAACCTTTCATGGAAACCGCACATCACCTCCATCTGCGATAAAGTCGCTAAGGTTATAGGAATTTTGTCTAAATCGAGACGATACTTACCTTCGGTCACTCTAAAAACCTTATATAATTCCCTCTTTCTACCTTATATCAACTATTGTAACCTCATCTGGGCATCTACATATCCCTTCTACCTTGAACCCCTCTATCTACTCCAAAAGACAGCCATTCGAATTATCACCTTTTCTCCTCCACGAACTCGTTCTAAGCCTCTTTTCTCGAAGCTTAATATTCTTTCTCTCCATTCACTTTATAAATTTCATATTTCTTGTTTTGTATTCTCACACTTTAATCACCTTTTACCTGCCTCTCTTTCCTCCCTCCTCCACTTTAATCGTGATTTTCATGATTATCTAACTCGTTCTCGGTTCAACTTGCATAAAATGTCCCTCAGGTATCAATTTGCGATTAGTTCTCAAGCCCCGACTATTTGGAACCATATTCCCTTGACTGTTCGTGACAACCTTACCACTAGTAACTTCAAAAAGAAGCTAAAACTTCACTTTTTAAGCCTAAATTGAACTAGCGCAGGATGCTTATAGCTTATTGTTAGTTTAATTGTTGTAGGACTGTTATAGGACTGCATGCATGTAAACTTATTTAATTTCAGTTCAGTATCTTGTTTTAGTTTTGTAGTTTAGCCTACAGTCTTCATTTCTATATAAAATAATTTCTGTCATTCTGACCACAGGCCGTATAAGCCCCCGGCTTTGGCTTTACTGAGTTTGTACTATATGAGAGATGGAATAATAAAGTTAAAGTTAAGTTAAATTAAAAAAAACGAAGTGTCGCTTGCTTGAAGTCTATTCTGAGTCACCTATGTGACGGTTAACACATTCTCTATGTTCTAGGGTCAGTTCCAGTAGGCGATCGGCCGTTACTTAGTGGGACCCAAGTAGAATTAAGTAACTTGTTCGAAGTGGTCTGGTATTAGAGGCCTTTAGATTCTAAGACGGGGACAATTACGATTTGCGAGATTTTCTCAATACTAAACCACGAGCGCGCGTGAACCAGCGTCATTTTGGCGGGAAAACTTGATAAGCTTTTCGGGGTTTCTTGTTTTTGAGACGACGCAAAAAAACCTTAAGTTAAATCTCATCATCTCAGTCGTTCTCGTCCTGAAATGTTAAGGTGTCCAATAAGAAATGACAACGCGAGGGCAAATGATAACGCGAGACTGAACGCGACCTCCAGTGCTTTATCTACTACTCTGCCATCAATGAAGCTCGCTTTCAGATCTCCGCGCAAATCGGTCACCCTGCGTGTTGGTCAGCGGATGATTGCAATGTTTTTGCCCAAAGTACATATTTGAAGCGAGAAGCCGGCAGAGGAAATAAGTCAATATATTTTTAGAAACATATGTCATATCTCTTTGTTTTTCTCGCATAACATATTTGTCCTTTGGTACTGAAATAGCGAGGGTAACCAAACGCAAACGACATTCAAGGCAACCGTGTAAATTCTTAACCGACAAAAACGCGCGCTGTACTATCGATCGAGTTTATATAGGTTACATCGTTTTCGCCGGGCAAGGACATCAGAAGATTATAGAAGTTATGATGCTGGTAAAAATGTGGAGAAAGTGTTAAATTCATCGGAAGTAAGTCTATTTAAGAAGCTTTATAAATATGAGCCTACATTCAATTAACATACTTGATTAAACAGATTTACACTTTATAACATTTAATTTTTTTTTATTACGATCAGTCAACTGACCTTGAATTCAAATTTAAAATTTAAAACGATCCTAATAAAAACTCAGCTCTTCTTATCAGCTATACGCAGCTAATGCTACATTCCAATCTCTGTAAAGGAAAACTGTTTAAAAGAAAAAGGAAACTACGTACTATGTCTGAGAAGCGACATCAAATCAATGAATTTGCGAATTACCCAAAACAATCCCGCCTTCGACAGCCATGAATTTTCCTTCTCAAATCCATTGATCCTTTTTTTTGACGTAATGCGCATGATCAGTACCCAAATCCGCTGTCAAAACCTTTGACGATCGCTTTGTAAGTTGGGAGAACATTGTTTTGATTTCATTTAAGAGAATTAGGGAATGTGCTAACTCTCTCTTAAAAGCAAAGTGATCTGTACCTCTAGTACGCACTCAGCTCATATTATTTTCTTCGAAGGTATTAAACCTGTCCGTGTCAAGGAACATGTGCTTTTAATGGAAACGCTTACTTCACTGGATAATATCATGAGAGAGAGGCTACTGACGTCACCCTTTGAGCAAGAAGCGAAGAAAGAGTATTTGGCAGATGTTATCAAGAGGGAAAAGAAAACAAATGCCATTCGGGAAAAACTCGAGCTAAAATACAATGCAGCCGTTAAGGGCAAAGATGTAGAGGTATCCATTTTTCTGTCGATTTCATAAAATCTGGGACGAGTTGTTCAAAGCTGGGTTAAGATAACCCAGGGTTAGTGCGAAATTTGAAGTCCTATTTGAAAGCTTAAAAAATAAACTCAATTTAATTCTTTCTGTCAGCAAGTTGTTGATTGGATGCCTTTAAAAATAACAGAGAAAATTATCCAATAAAATGCTTTTGAACACAAGAAAAAGAAACCCGCGTTTTATTTTAATTTTAACCGTGAGTTAAGCGCTAATCGGCCTTCTAACAACTGGGCTGAAGTTAAACTTGTCAAGTTCCTAAAGTGACCAACATCAAAATTCTCCTAACAATACCAATACACAATCAAGAGAATGGGTTATGAGAATTAGTAAAATGATCACCTAACGAAAACAAATTCTCCTAAGGAAATGTGTAGAAATCAGTATGGATTTTCCACAGAATTGAAAAAAGCAATTTAAAATAAACACTTCCTGTGAGCAGAGCTTCCTTCTGTCTTCTTGAGCGAGGAGGAGAAAAGGATGCTCTTCCTGATTGGGGTCAAGCCTTTGAAGTCGCCGCAATACAAAATTCTTGACGAGTCAATCTTCTTTCCACTCATCAACTGGTTTTTTCGACTGCTCGCGTATATATATAATATTTTTTTGTTAATAATTTAGCTTAACATGTTTCTAGATCGCAAAGAGAGATGCCATAACCATTCAACTGCAGAGCGAATTACAACTCATCGAAAAAATAAACACTGAGCAACAGACGAGAACCTTGACAGAAGCTCTCAAACAAACATGCCATGATAACAAGGCCTCAAACGCTAGAGAGGCCAGGTTTTATGAAGACATCTTTGCCTGTAGAAAAAAGATTCAAGAAGACAGGAAAAGTCATCGAGAGAATGAAACCTACCTTAGAAAGGTTTGATAATAGCAATCATGAGGCTATGTAGGATGTGAAGAATAATATTATGCATATCGAGGAGGATGTTATCCTCCGAGGCTGAAGGCTGAGGTGGATATAAACATCCTCCGAGTCTGACGGTCGTTCGTCGGTCCCTTGCACGGTCAATGTCCATGGACATTTTTTTTTCTTGGTTTCAATTGGTGGGATTTTCATTTAATATTAATGGTAATCTTTTCTTTTTTTCTCAAAATATTTATTTATTTTTTTTTAAATTTTAAAAACCGAAACCCATACCCTTTGGCGCCGCACGTACCTGTATAGCTAGAGGCGGTATACATTTCAGGGTCAAGATCTCCATTTTTTCTCCAGCAATCATAAATTGGCTATGGCTATGGGTATAAAAGGATTATAGAATAGATGTTTAAAAATAATAATAAAAAGAGACTACTTAATCTCGCGGAAACGCCAATGGTTATTGTTTGTTATCGTCTTTGACCACCAGCGAACATTTAAGATGGCTACCGAGGTGTATAACTGGGTACAGAAGTATGATGCAGACCTAGATACCAGACAGGTCAGTGACAAGAGCAAATAATTTTTGATTAGTAAATAGGTTTTAGCCAACCGAGGAGGAGAATGGGATCCTTTTCAAAGCCTTTTCCGCCAAAAAAGTGAACCTACTCACTGGTTCGCAATTTAGTGATCACAGACATGGAAGTTATATAAGGATGAAGATAGAAATACAATTTGTCTGTGAATATATACCTCCGTCTTGACAGTGCCTTCATTTTACTAGTTGAGCGAGCACTATACTTATTGTTAGCATTAGCTACTAAATATCTCGCAACTCCAGGCCACATTATGTACCAAGTACATCATCATCATCATCGCCATCGCCATCGTCATGGTCACGGTTTTGGTTTCATCATCAACACCATCATTATCATCAACATCGTCGCCTTTACCACCACCACCACCACCACCATCATCATGATCGTCATCATCATCCTCATTATCATTTCTTTTGATAAAGCAGGTTATATAACGTGTCGGCGTTAATTTGATGTGGAGCTGCTATGCAATAGCACTACACACACATAGACTCACAGTCCTCTGTTCTTAAAGAACAGTGTGTGGGTTTTTTTAACATATTGCAGATTTTTTATTTGAGTAAGGATTGTGAAGAATGAGGTGTATTTATTGACTTCTCAGGACGAATACGATCTATATACACGAATGTACGACGCCGATAAAGCTGAACTATCGCAGCTGCAAGCTCGCTTTGACATTTTAGAGAGGAAATATAATGCGATCATAGAGGAAAGAAGACGCTTAGAAGAAGCCAAAGCGAGAAAGTTGGAAGAAGAAAGAAAGCAAAACAAAGCTGCTGCAGCCATACAAGCAGTTTGGCGAGGATACCAGTTTAGGAGGCTTATGCGCAACAAAGCCAAGAAAGCGGGCAAAAAGAACAAGGGTGGAAAATAAATAATGTAAAGTGCGTAAATTTCTATTCGTTTTTTGCCTTTTTCTTTTTCGTTATATATGTAAGTAGTAAGCATCAAATAAAGGTAACTTTTTCGGATGTCAAGTTACTCTTGCATTATAAAATAATGGTAAATTCAATTCCTAGCGGAGCTCTCGCGTGCGAAGCGCGCCAGCGGAGCACCACGGGTAAGAAAATTTGGTAAACCATCCATCCGAGAAAATTTGGTTATGACGTAGCGTACGCCAGCCCACCCACCCGTACACACACTTCATTTAATCCGATGCAAAAATATACAGACTCCACGCTCCTAGAACCTACCGAAGCTGGCGAATTTGAAGCCGTTGCAATCACTTTCAAAATGGACGCCAAAAAGAATGACCGCAATTAGCATGAGCATGAGCAAAAGAAACGTCCGCTGACCAGCACTCCGCTCTGTTCTAGGCCCCATTCTCCCCATTCTGTCTTGTTTTCTCAGCCTAAGATGTCGAAGATCATTTTATTTTTATGCCAATACTGATTGAGATCAATCTGGCAACTATCGACAGCTGTTGGTATGCTCTGCCATTTTAATCATTTAGAATCGAAAACAGTGGCAACCTCGCGCACTTCACAGAAGTTGCATCAATGCAACGCGCGCGAGTATTTAATGCATGAGCCTGACCATTTAATGGCCCGATCTCGAGAGTAAATTTACCTTTATTCACCTTTATTGTACGCAAAGCCAAAATTTCTGAAACATTTATCATGCGATCTTGGACATGGGTCACCGGAAACGTAATGGAAACAAGAAAGAACGGAAATGTGCTAACAGAAATGTGGCGGAAACAAGATCGCTCGTTTCCGACTCGGAAACATAACGGAAACGCGTCCCGTCCATGGAAAACTAGATCACCATGTTTCCGCAGGGCGGAAACGAGACGGATTTAAGCAACTTCACGTTTCAGTCGAGTTTACAAAAAACGGAAACACGTTATTTCGTCCTGTGTAAATCATCACATGTAAATTTTCCTTACTCAGTCGATTTATTCAAGATCCCGGATATAGACGAGCCGTTCTGAAAGGGACACATAGAGGCCGGCCTTCAAAACAATTTTTAACTAAGTCTCTGGCCTGGTCAGAAATATGCATCAATTTTGCTCTCGCTGAATAGATTTGACTCCTAAAAACTCCTTTTTGAGGCCAGATACTTGTCACCGCCCACATCGATCGACGCTCGCAATATAATGCCTTTCCGTCTCAAGCCCGAGATCACTGTTTCACCCGTTTAGCCAAAATGAGACGAAATATGAACATACGGCCAATCGTGAGACTTGTTCCTTCATAAGGCTTAATGATGCCTTCCGGAAAACTCTGCTGCAGGTGGCCAGAAAGAAACCTAGAAAATTACCCCTCCACGGAAAACAACTTCTACCGCACTCGCTGATTTCAAATGTAATAGTGTTTTATGACATGGAGAGAATGATGGGAAATGATAGGTAGGGAAGAGGGGGAGGGGGATGGGAAAAGTTGTAAACAGCGTTATAAACACCTGTTTTTTTTTCTGTCCTACTGCAGCTTGTCAGGGTTTTTTCGTACTAAATGGTCAACTACTGAACAAGCATCAAATGAGACTGTTGCTACAAAATCCTGGAGGCACCTTTTTGCAAATCCAGACAGATATATAATGAATAATGAAGTCATCTTTAACTTTTATTCTCTATTTTATGCTTAATGTTCTATCTAGACATTTGTTTTAAGAAAGAACTCATCCGGGTGAGGCTCATCGAAGTGGTGATATGGTCTCAGTGACAACGTCCCATCGCTACTTGAAGCAAGGAATAATGAATCGGATTTCTCTTTCCAAGATTTCTTCAACGCGATCAGATTGATGAAAGGCCCACCCTTCACTTGTTCGCATTGAAATTGTAGAGAAGCCTGATTTGAAGGGTCTGCGTCCTTCTTCCAACACTGTTGAGAAAAAACACCCAATTGAAAATTGAGTATTGTAGAATTCTAAAATAGCATTTAATAATTAGTGAAGAGTTTCCAACTTTGATAGCTCCATAAGTCGCCGCAGTGAATGCATTGAAAATGGATTGGATTCTTTCTACCGTTCAAGATGGCTTCAATGCAATCAGATACATTAAAGGCTCACTGTTTAAATGGGGTATCTTCAAGAAATTCTAAAAGGGATTTGAGGGCTCGTGCTCCTGCTAATTGTGTTGAGAAAAAACATCCAATTTAAATTTGAGTAATTTTCAATTCTGAAATAATAAGCATTTTATAATCAGTGAATAGTTTCCAACTACCCGTGCAGAACCCGGTGACTGCATTGGTAATGTTATGAATAATGCGATTTCGCATTCTATTGTTGCGATTGTGACGATTATTCCAACTTGTTTAATTTATCAGATGTAAATGAATTTACCTGAAGTTGAATTCTTAGTTATTAAGTTGATTAGAGACAGCTTTTTAGAGGCAGGTGAAAATTCGTCGTTGAGTGTGTTGGTATATTCTCTTTTAAAACATCTTATTACCTACCCTGTGCTGAAGGACAGTAACTCTAATTACTTAATATATCAGTTAGCGTACTATATTTTTCTAATTTTAAAAGAGCAGATGTGCTTTCGAAGAATTCGATCTTTTAAAATGAATTGCGTCTAACCTTCACTTATAAATTGTCTTGGGAGTCAATATCAAGCCCGTAATAAAAATCCTTGTGTGCCTCCTCAAATACCAGGTGAGATGATTTATGCCTGTTTCCGGTTCTGAAGGTTATTTTACCTAATTAAGGAGAAAATAAATAAATGCCGTGCTTTCCAGAGAAAGGCTCTCTTAAAGTCTGACTGAATGTAATAACTTACAGTGTCAGACTGCTGATATCATCAGGTTCAAATACTTTTTCTTTGCACAACAGGAATTCACCGAAGGGCCGTCAAACTAATAGACCACTTTATCTGTACTTCTTTTCATTTAATCTATCAGGCTTTTGGAGCCCCCATCGCGAAAAAGTTGATGAACTTAAAAACCGATCAAGCTTTGACCACCAAACTTAGCGACTTTTCATAAAAATATCTGGGAACATTTTAAAGTCGTCGTGACGTGTGCTTCAACTTTGATGTTACCATGGCAACCAAATTTCTGGAGCTACGAATTTCAAAATTTGCATTTGTTTCTCAAAATTAGCTTTTAATTCTATTTTTCCTATTATTATATTACACTTAAATTAGCATTATTTTATCAATATAAAGTTATTGTCACTGTTGATGAAAATCAGGCTTTTTGGTCACTAGTTTGAGAAAACATAGGACTTAATATCAAATGGCAGATGTTCAGCGCTCATTTTTTTCTTGGAATGGCATGTTCTGCAGATTTGTTTGCTTCCTAAGCATCGTTTTATACTCAGATCAAGTTTTCTATTAAAAATCCCTCGATTTATACGGGTTTTAAGTAAAATGGAACACCTATAAATAATTCAAAATGGAGGATTCAAAACGGCAAATGCTTCCACTTCATTTTTTAGCAATAAATAATGACATTAATGCCATTGTTAAAGGCTATTAATATGCTTTTTGTTTTGTTTTTAGTAACAAACAGCAGCTTACAAACAATACCCTAAACGGTGCATACAAGTTGGCTAACAGTAACTACTAGTTATTTATATGTTAGCCAACATCTTGATTTTTTCAAACACCTTACTATTCAAATATTTTTCGCTGAATGTTTACGGCTTTGAAGAAAATTTGGATTCTACCAATAAATTCAACTAAATTACGTCCTAATGACGCTAAATTACGTCTTTGTGTCAGTCAAAATATACCCGTAAGTTGGAAGTCATGAGAACTTTCTTCTTCTATTAATTCCTCAGAAACAACGCCAATCGACCAACTATTTGTGAAAGACGTTCTGTCCAAAACTCTGGCTTGCTACTTACTATCCCAGTCACGCATATAAAAACTGACTACGTAGGTCAATCAGAATACGTGCATGTTGGGTTCCATCGGTCAGATTCGCACACACATTGCAACATTAATGACGAAAAACCATGAATGCTTGACTTGAATTTCACAAATCGCTCGACTTGACTTTCAATATGTCTGAATAAAAATGTACTTAATTGTTAGGTGGACGTAGAATATTACGTCATTCAGTTTTCTATTATCTGACGAATTTTGTTCCGTAAACGCCAAGTAAAAGACGTTTTTTGTACAAAACTGCGGTTCGCTACTCACTATTTGTCACGCATATAAAACGTGAGCACGTTATCCAATCACAATTCGTGTAAATATACTTGTTGGGTTCCACTAGTGAGATTCGCACTTATACAACAACAACAACGACATCAAACTAAACGTGCTGAAAAAGTAGTCTTTTGAGTAACTGAATTTAACAGGCTGGTCATTACAGTATGTTAAATAATTTGGATTTGGAAAATCAAACTAAATAAATATATAAAAGATAACAAAGAATAATTTCTTATAGAAATATTAAATGCACAATAAATAAATATTCTTATAAGTATGCCTCACCACAATTTCTCTCCCCCTGTTTTCCGCTTGCCTCGAGTTCTCCATGGTCTGAATAGAAATGAATCGTAATTGTTAGGTGGACGTAAAATATTATGTTACTGAGTTCTCTATATAAAGTTTGATAAATGGAACACATACACACAAAAACAACTAAGCGCGCATAAAAAGAAACTTAAAATTAAAGGGCTATTTGAGCCCTTTCTCAGGGGCTTACTATCCGTTACTGCCAAAGAGTCAGGTGGGCGAAGAAGTGAGGCTGTCGAGGCGGGAGCGCTATATAGCTGATTAGGGGGGTATTACACGCTCCAGGCAGCAAAAAAACCGTCGAATGATGCCCCTTCAAAACGAATCCGTATGTTTTTGAAACAACAATTACCCGAATTAGGTGCAGATTGACTGGTTTCGTGTGAATTAAGGGCTTTTTCGTCTGAAAATGCGTTTTCAAAAGTATCCTGATTCGTGTGGACGTAGCCTGGGCAATTTTAACAACACAAGAATCAAAGAGCGTGCGTTATATTTTGAACGTGACCTCAAGATTGCCAGAGCGTGGTTAAGTGGGGATTGACCAGGGCGTTTCTTTTAGCCACGGCTGCATTTAGGTCGGTATATTGAACGTGGATTTAGCAAATTAAAAGATATAAAAGGAAAAAAAAATACTCGTCACTTACCGGATGCTTGGTTGTCTGTTGCGCAGCAGTCCATGGTATCTGAAGAATTGGTACGAAACTCCAAGAAACGATTACTTCTTAGTGACCACACCCGAAACACTTCTTTAGCCATCTTGTTTCTGTGCGTTTGTTCTATTAAAGACTTCCCGTTGGTAGCTATGTGAAAGAGGCACCATTTTAATTTCAGTAGATGGTGTAAGAAAGGGGGCACCTTTTTGCAGAAAATGGTACATCAATAGTGTAAAGAGCAGAACCTTGCGACGGAACGTTGCATGGTGAGACAAAGACTAAATCTAGAATCTATTGGGACGCAGAAATGAGGAGACTTGCATCTAATTCCAAACGCTTGTTAAACGTTAATTATATTCTGTTTGTTTTTTCGATATGAGTTATTAATGAATTTGGGAAATGATGTTAAATATTACATCGAAATAAAAAGCTTGCTTTAAAAATTGTTTCTATTATAACATTTGAACAAGACAAAGCCGTAGTTTTTTAAGGTGTTTCGATATAGTTTTTCAGAGGCCATTCCGGTATTTTTCAATTGCTTTAAAAGTGATTTTCTCCTTGTCTGATCGCTACAAAAATTTTTTCCAATGACTGATTATAGATTGAAATTTGTCAAAATGTAAGTTTTAGTAAAATCGATATTACTATGACAACAATAAACAAAAAACTTTGAAATTGATAAACGCCGAATTTTGCGCGATCTAGACCTGCTACTGAAAATCCAACACAAGGAACTTAAAGTTTGGTGTTTAGCAAATAACCTCCGTAAGAAGTAAAAAATTCTGTATGTTTGAATTCGACTAAAACGAAAATATATTTCAAACCTTAAATTTTCAATAGCCCTGATAGATTATTTTAAAAAAACGTTATAAATGACTCAAATTATTCTTAAATAGCATCAGAATGCTGCTCAATATCATATTTTGATGCTAGGAATTTTTGGTGTATTTTCGTTCTTGCGATCTTAAAAACTAACCCGTTTTCTCACCACCTGTTCAAGTGCATCTTCATTCAAAATTTAAACTTTTAGCGTTTTTTGTATATCTCTGAAACGACTCGAACGAATTTTTTTAAAATCTCTTCACATAATCTTCATAATGTATATAATAATGTCTGAAACTTTCATTAAGTTTGATTTAATGCAACACCTTGAATTTCAAGACAAACCTATCCTACGAACCGGTCAATAATCCGCGCTACAACATTCACTGTTTTGACGTTATGCTAATTTTTCCAAATTAATGCGGACAATACATATATCCATGACTAGTACATTTCAGTGTGAGTATTGTCAATGTTTTATATTCAAAAGATGCGATAAATTCAAACTAAAATGTACTAGTCATGGAGGTATGAATAGTGCGCGTTATTTGGAAAAATTAGCATAACGTCAAAACAGTGAATGTTGTAACGAAGATTTTTGACCGGTTCGTAGGATAGGTTTGTCTTGAAATTTCAAGGTGTTGCAGTGAATCAATCTTAATGAAAGTTTCAGACATTATTATATACATTATGAAGATTATGTGAAGAGATTTTAAAAAAATTCGTTCGAGTCGTTTCAGAGATAATAAGAAAGCGCTAAAAGTCCGAATTCTGAATGAAGTTGTACTTATACAGGTGGTGAGAAAACAGGTTAGTTTTCAAGATCGCGAGAACGAAAGTACACCAAAATTTCTTAGCATCAAAATATGATATGAAGCAGCATTCTGACGCTACTTAAGAATAATTTGAAATCATTTATCACCTTTTTACTAAATAATCTATAACGGCTATTGAAAATTTAAGGTTTGAGATATATTTTCGTTTAACACGAATTCAAACATACAGAATTTTTTACTTCTTACGGAGACTGTTTGCTAAACACCAAACTTTAAGTTCCTAGTGTTGGATTTTCAGTAGCAGGTCTAGATCACACAAAATTCGGCTTTTATTCGTTTCAAAGTTTTTGTTTATTGTTGTCATAGTAATATCGATTTTACTTAAAACTACATTTTTACAAATTTCAATCCATAGCCAATTACTGGTGAAAATTTTATAGCGATCGGACAAGGAAAAACCCACTTTTAAGGTGATTGAAAAATATCGTCATGGCCTCTGAAAAACTGTATCGAAACACCTTAAATTCAATACAATCTGCTTTTTGTTGTTTTTACTTAAAAGCTACGTAAATAATTGTCGCCATCAGAAGGCCTACGATTTTATGCCTCTTCAAAAAAGCAATTTTACTTGAAGGTAAAACCCTACCTTAGAGTGGCTCGATCTCCTCCGTATTGACAAATACTTACAACGTATAACAAATCAGCTTTTATAGGAATAAACGAAAGATTTATGTAATTGGAGAGAGCGAGATGTGAGACAAATGGACAAATGGACGCCGCATCACATGCATGTGGTTGAATATTCTTCCTAAGAAACTTTAAATAACTTGTCGTCATTGTGGGTAGCAAAGTTTCATTTCAGAAAGTCACGCAAGAAAAAATAAGTCATTGCTTCTGAATTCACTGCATTTTTTTTATCAGACAGTTCATATCTATCTACGCCTGCGCATTAACCTTACGATGATTTAAATGAAGGTTGATTTGATAAACATGTCTTACTACTAAAAAAAATAAATGTAGTTTTTGACAAACTTGACGTTGTTTTCAATGCTATCGCTGGCATGTTTCATTTTCTTATGATTCTTTCGAAACATATATCAGTATCGCACGATGCGAGGAAAACTGAAAGTCTGAATCTCCAATAATAGATAATATTTTGGTAGAAGATTGGGGTTTTCGAAAAGTGAGTAATTCAGTTCGCCAGTTTGAAAGAACGAAAACTTTAAATTTCTCGATTTAGAAAATCCGCTAACCAAAACGCAAATATAACCTTTGACTCTAAATGCCGAATAAAACATTTGGCCATTTTCGCTTTTATGGAAACCAAACTTTCATAACAGGGGGCTTTTCCCTCCCCATCGCTAAAAAGCTGAAAACCCTCAAAACTGGCCAACAGTGAGAGACATTCTCCCCTGTTATACCTGAAAGCTCACTAGAACTTAAACAACACCGGAGGGAAATCCTGTCGATGCTACCGTGATTCGACTTCGCCCTGAAGCTGACCAAAGGATCGTGACTCTTGATACGGGATGGTCACCAGTACTCCCCAGCCCAGAAAATTGTTGCCAATGGGTCGAAAAAACAGAGTACAGCACTACAGCCTCTCTGAGCAGAAGTTCAAAGTTCATGAGTGATTTTATTACCGATTTTCCAAGAGCAGATAAGATGGAACGGTGACAATGCTAAAAGATTATGGGCCAGTTATTTAAACGGAGTTTAGCCAGTGTTTAACAAAACCGCGTTCTAACCAATTTTCAGTTTGCCGAACGCTTTTTTTATGTAAACACCACTTATCGTGAAAAATTTAATAAAAGCATATGGCGTAGACTAGAAAAGCATTTGTGCGCTTGAAATAACCACTGAAGAAGAGATTTGGAGGTCCAAAGATTTCCTAAACCGCGGTCTAACTTAGATTTCGTTTAATTAACCCACCCTATGGGCTTTTCACAAAAAACCCTCCAAAACACTTAACAGTATTTTCTCCGGAACAGTAAACATTTAAAAATTGGCCAATTTAACCGCAAACACTAAAAATTTTGGGCAAATAACACTAAACACTAAGCCCCATTCAGACCCTTAATTAAGGCACAAGAAAACCTCAAGATTTTCTTTTGGGGAAAAATTCATTTTGTTCTAGGTCTCCTAGCGAGAGATAAGGCAAATCATTCATATTATAACTGAAATGGACATCGTGTTGAAATATGTTATGATGATGATGATGATGATGATGATGCTTAAGTAACTACTTGGAAAAAGACATATGATGAATAAAAATAAAAATATTAAATCACCTTTTTTTAAGCAAGGAATTAAAGTTTTACAATGAGTAATGAGTACTACTGAATTTTTGAAGATTGAGTTTATGCAAAATGGCTACTTCTCGTAGATTGTATTCTAACACGATTTTGGTATAAATTTTTGTGGGTTGGTCGAGCGTATTGGAAAATTGGGGACAGTTAGGTAGGAAAAGAGTATATCGAAGTAAGAATAAGAATGGTGACGGCTTTCATTGTATGCGAATGATTCTTACGATGAGTGTGTGGTTTAATTTTGGCGATGATTGAAATAACGCGAAATGTTTATCACGTTTTAGTTTTTTGGCAAAATTTTTTCTTCTATGCATTAGAAACCACGCTTTATTTTTTTTCGTCAAAACAGGTTACGTTTCATGCTTATATGACATAACAAGGCGATAAAATTGCAAGTGCAAAACAGACATAACTAAAAGTAAAAACTGTACACGTGCTCTCTTTAGAGAGCTACTTTTAAATTTGATCTTATGGTAATTTGGTTATGACTAGTCATGGTAGCGCAGAATCTGGGGTGAGAATCGGCACGATGCTCTCTTCATCTGCACGTTTTGAAAGCAACGTACAATTTTAAGAATGCTATGTTTTGAGAAGAAAAATTTGGAAGGATTAAAGCATTATACGGTGATGTCGCTTACAAATCCATACACCATTCGTGGTATACCCCAACTAAAAGATGTCGAGCGTTTCCTGAATGGGTCGTTCCATGAATTCTGTCGTTTGAAAGCGTTTATAACTTTGAAATAAGTGAATACATCTGAAGAATAGTCGAGCGTCGATAAAAAATGATGAGAAAGTTATTTTATAGCGGGAAATCCTATTTCGTGGTGTATTGAGGCGTTACGTTTCTCTGAATATTGTCGCAATAACTGGAACTCTACCGTTAAATAAATTCACTTTTTTGATAGAATTTCGCAGTTGTTAAGATGTGAAGTCGCGTTGCACTTAATAAATACTTGAGATATCAACTACTACTGGAAGCAACTTCAACTACCCCTCTGACGTTATGTGACACGTTATCACGGATGTGTTTATTAGGGGTTTTCACATGACGTCACTAAAGCTCCTGATTTAATTTTTTTAAAAATTTTGCTATCTAAACATTCCTTGTCTTAGAATAAATATTACTTTAATCTTTATGAGTTCCTCAAGCAATGAATTCACGCATAATTAGGAAAACTCAACAAAAGATGTTTCTGTTGGTTTTCGGCGGCAATATTAATTTTGTGCCCCTCAAAGGGGCACCAACATGGCGTCTTCATACAAAGCCTTTTAAATTTGGGTAAATGAATTATCGCACGGACCTGATTCTTGGCGAGGCTTTTTATATGTTTATCTTCTGATCATTCATTTCACAGATTCTGAACTTTCTGTATTGACTAGTTTTCCGTTTAAACCCCACGCAGTTTACCAGAACACCAATTACCGTATGTGGAACCTTGTTGGCTTGTCAAGTGTATCAAGCTCTTGCATGATGGCCGCTTAATAGAGATGAAATCAATGGGAGAAATCTCGTTAGAACTGCCAAAGGTTGTCGCTTGAGATACTTAGGTTTAATTCTCCATTCCTTACTCAATTATTTCGGGTCCTTGATTACTGGCCGCTGAATAGGGGGTAGCCACTTAATAGGTGATCGCTGAAGGTTTAACTTTAATTTATTCAGGGGCACTTTTTGATCTTTCTTTTTATTTTGTATTCCCTCTCTCGGCTTTCGTACCATATGAAGAATTATGGAGATCTCGGAGCGTGTTATCCACCTCGGCCTACGGCCTCTACGGATAACACCCTCCTCGATCTCCATAATTCTTCATAAGATACTTAGCCTCATTCATTAATTGTTAAATAACTTTATACACTGTAGTACGTTCGTAATACAATAAGAAAATATTTCATAGGTTGGATCGATGGAATGAAAGCAGACCGCCTGACCAATTTCGGGTGCGAAATCTTGGGGCTTTGGTGCGATGATCATGAAAACCCTTGCTTGACACGCGTTGGATCTCGGTGGCAGTGTACATCTATTGTATTAAGCAGTAAAAGCGTTATTGTTCAAAGTAATATTTCCAAGCAATACTTTATTAACCTTGTGTCTGCTTTTATTAAACAGCCAAAAATAGTTTAGGTAGAAAAAATCGCCAGCAAGCTATTATTCCTAGTAACTAATTCCCAGCCAATTTTTATCTAAGATGCCATACTTCTCAGCCATCATTACGATGGCTGAGGAAATCGGCTCCACTGAGCAGCTCCTGATTAGATTCCAAAATATTTCCTATGTTAAGCACATACTTGATAATAATTTTCATCTTAAAGGAATTCGCGATTTTGATTGGACGAAATATTTTTACTCACATCTAAAAAACACCGGGCGCTCCTCTGATTGGCTGGTATTCATTTGCGAGTATAAAAGTTTACAACATGGCTTTTTTTCAGCTTTCATACCTTAGTTTGTATATCTGTCTGAATCTTATAAAAAGGTACCTACAGAAGTTTCAAGTACGTTTTAACAATTTGACCCTTGTGGCGAATAAGCAACAATTGAGAGTCGCTAGTTAGCGCTTAGAAAGGACAAATTAATCGCTAGAAACACACGAAAAGTCGCTCTTGGCAAAAGCGACAGATTTGTATCGAAATGAACAACATCTAAAGGACAGAAATTATGACCTTTCAGTCTCTCAAACTATGGGGCTCATAGCGAGATGCCCGTCTAAAACAGACCTAGAATTTACCTTTCTCGAGCCCAGAATCGGTTGTTTTAGACATAATCACTTCAACTAAATACTCACGAAGCGCTTTCATGCTTGTACACAATATTCTTATAACACGAGCACCACGATATACCTGCATGTGAATTCTGTCTGTCGACAACTTCAGGAAATCACACAATTAACCACGTTCGCGGCACTGATGAAACTAGCCACAACCAACTAGGCACAATGTTTCTCCACTTAATACGGGCGAAATATCATCAAATTACGTTAGACTCGCCTTCTCCACATAAATCGTCACATGTAAACTTTCCTTATTCAGTCGATTTATTTAAGATCCCAGATGTAGACGAGCCGTTCTGAAAGTGACACATAGAGGCCGGCCTTCACGAACAATTTTTAACTAAGTCTCTGACCTGGTCAGAAATATGCATCAATTTTGCTCTCGCTGAATAGATTTGACTCCTAAAAACTCCTTTTTGAGGCCAGATACTCGTCACCGCCCACATCAAAGTTCGCAATATAATGCCTTTCTGTCTCAAGCCCGAGATCACTGTTTCACCCGTTTAGCCAAAATGAGACAAAATATGGTAACATATTGGACGGCGGCATTCTTTGCCAATCGTGAGACTTGTTCCCTCATAAGGCTTAATGATGCCTCCCGGAAAACTTTGCTGCAGGCGGCCAGAAAGAAACCTCGAAAATTAGTCTACCACGGAAAACAACTTGTACCGCACTCGCTGATTTCAAATGTGATAGTGTTTTATGACATGGAGAGAATGATGGGAAATGATAGGTAGGGGAGAGGGGGAGGGGGATGGGGAAAGATGTAAACAGCGTTATAAACACCTGTTTTTTTTCTGTCCTACTGCAGCTTGTCAGGATTTTTTTTCGTACTAAATGGTCAACTACTGAACAAGCATCAAATGATACTGTTGCTACAAAATCCTGGAGGTACCTTTTTGCAAATCCAGACAGATATATAATCATTAATGAAGTTATCTTTAGCTTTTATTCTCTATTTTATGCTTAATGTTCTTCCAAGACATTTGTTTTAAGAAAGAGCTCATCCGGGTGAGGCTCATCGAGGTCGTGATATGGTCTCAGTGACAACGTCCCATCGCTACTTGAAGCAAGGAATAATGAATCGGATTTCTCTTTCCAAGATTTCTTCAACGCGATCAGATAGATGTCAGGGCTACCGTTTACTTGCACGGGTTGAAATTGTAGGGATATCTGATTTGAACTGTCCTCGCTCTTCCGCCAACACTGTTGAGAAAAAACACCCAATTGAAAATTGAGTATTTTAGAATGCTAAAATAGCATTTAATAATCAGTGAAGAGTTTCCAACTTTAATAGCTCCTTTAGTCGCCGCAGTGAATCGAATGCATTGAAAATGGATTGTATTCTTTCCACCGTTCAAGATGGCTTCAATGCAATCAGGTACATGAAAGGCTCACTGTTTTTTAAATGGGGTATCTTCAAGAAATTCTAAAAGGGATTCAAGGGCTGGTGCTCCTGCTAATTCTGTTGAGAAAAAAACATCCAATTGAAATTTTAGTTATTTTCAATTCTGAAATATTAAGCGTTTTATAGTCAGTGAATAGTTTCCAATTACCCGTGCAGAACACGGTGACTGCATTGGTAATGTTATGAATAATGCGATTTCGCATTCTATTATTGCGATTGTGACGATTATTCCAACTTGTTTAATTTATGTAAATGAATTTACCTGAAGTTGAATTCCTACTTATTAAGTTGATTAGAGACAGCTTTTTAGAGGCAGGTGAAAATTCGTCGTTGAGTGTGCTGGTATAGTCTCTTTTAAAACATCTTATTAGAACATGTCACCTAGCCTGTGCTGAAGGACAGTAACTCTTATTACTTAACAGTTAGTGTACTATATTTTTTTAATTTTAAAAGAGTAGGTGTGCTTTCGAAGAATTCTTTTAAAACGAATTGCGTCTCACCTTCACTGATAAATTGTCCTCGGAGTCAATATCAAGCCCGTAATAACAATCCGGGTGTGCCTCCTCAAATACCAGGTGAAATGATCGATGCGGTGTGAAATTATTTTGGCCGGTTCTGAAGGTTATTTTTCCTAATTAAAGAGAAAAATAAATAAATGCCGTGCTTTCCAGGGAAAGGCTTTCTTAAAGTCTGACTGAGTGTAATAACTTACCAAAACGATGTTACAGTGTCAGACTGCTGATATCATCAGGTTCAAATACTACTTCTTTGCACAACATGAATTCACCAAAGAGTCGTCAAACTAATAGACCACTTTATCTGTACTTCTTTTCATTTAATCTATCAGGCTTTTGAAGCCCCCATCGCGAAAAAGTTGATGAACTTCAAAACCATGAGAGTGTTTGAAGTTATAGAGGGGGGCCTTTGGAGCCTAATCAGGTCGCAGGAAGCGAAGAAATGCCTGGTCTATAAACTAGAACTAAAATGTTCATTTTATTCTGTATTTTTTAGCGAATTTTTTTCAAGGATAGCATTATGAAAAAAATTCGTCTATTACTTTCCCAGAAACAACACCAGTCGACCAGCTGTTTGTGAAAGACGTTTCGTCCAAAACTCTGGCTTGCTCTACTCAATATCCCAGTCACGCATATAAAAACTGACTACGTAGGCCAATCAGAATACGTGCATGTTGGGTGCCATTGGTCATATTCGTACACACATTGCAACATTAATGAGGAAAAACCAAAAATGCTCGACTTGAATTTCACAAAACCGCTCGACTTGACTTTCAAAAGGTCTGAATAAAAATGTACTTGATTGTTAGGTGGAGGTAGAATATTACGTCGTTAGTTTTTCTATTATCTGACGAATTTTATTCCGTACGGTGCAGGGTAGTATCATTAATAAGTTCTTCGTCTTCTTCCCCAAAAACGTAATGCCAAATAAAAGACGTTTTTTGTACAAAACTTCGGTTCGCTACTCACTAACGCATATAAAACGTGAGCACGTTATCCTATCACAATTCGTGTAAATATACTTGTTGGGTTCCACTAGTGAGATTCGCACTATACAACAACAACGACGACAATCAAACAAAACGTGCTGAAAAAGTAGTCTTTTGACTAAAAGAATTTAACAGGCTGGTCATTACAGTATATTAAATTATTTGGATTTGGAAAATCAAACTAAATAAATATATTAAAAGATAACAAAGAATAATTTATTATAGAAAAATTAAATGCACAATAAATAAATAATCTTATAAGTATGCCTCACCAAAATCTCCCACCCCCTCTTTTCCGCTTGCCTTGACTTCTCCATGGTCTGAATAGAAATGAATCGTGATTGTTCGGTAGACGTAAAATACTATGTTACTGAGTTCTCTATATAAAGTTTGATAAATGGAAAACAAAAACAACTAAGCGCGCATAAAACGAAACTTAAAGTTAAAGGGCTATTTGAGTCCTTTCTCAGGGGCTTACCATCCGTTATTGCCAAAGAGTCAGGTGGGATCGGAGAATAAGTGAGGCTGATTACGGGGGTATTACACACTCCAGGAAGCAAACAAACTGTCGAATGATGCCCCTTAAACAAGAATCCGTATGTTTTTGAAACAGCAATTACCAAGATTAGGTGCGTATTGACTGGTTTCGTGTGAATTGAAGGCTCTTTCAAAAGTATCCTGATTCGTGTGGGCGGGGCCTGAGCAATTTTAACAACACAAGAATCAAAGAGCGTGCGTTATATTTTGAACGTGACGTCGTCGGCTCTTCCTCAAGATTGCCTCAGCGTGGTTTAGTGCAGATTGACCAGAGCGTTTCTTTTAGCCACAGCTGCATTTAGGTCAGTATATTGGATTTAGCAAATTAAAAGATATAAGAGGAAAAGAAAATACTCGTCACTTACTGCATGCTGGGTTGTTTGCTGCGGAGCCGTCCATGGTATTTGAATCATTGGTACGAAACTCCAAGAAACGATTACTTCTTCTTGACCACACCCGACACACTTCATTCTCGGCGCCGGCCATCTTGTTACTGTGCGTTTGTTCTATTGAAGACTTCCTGTTGGTAGCTATGTGAAAGAGGCACCATTTTAATTTCAGTAGATGGTGTAAGAAAGGGGCACCTTTTTGCAGAAAATGGTTCATCAATGGTGTAAAGAGCAGAACCTCGCGGCAGAACGTTGCGTGGTGAAACAAAGACTAAATCTAGAATCTATACGCTCTTCTCACGTATGGTAATATGCC
>CALNXI010001812.1:29998-103174 GCA_942486025.1 Porites evermanni | reverse complement strand
TTCAATCCAGAACCCCTTGGAAATTCCAGTTTTTCTGGTTAAAGAAAAAAACTATCCAACTTCTTTTCTCCATAAGTGTTGTTTAAAGCTAAAGTAGAGCTTCTCACCTGCCGTTCCTCACCAAACAGCCATAGCACCTGTTGTAATCCCTGCATTTCTGCATGTCGCTGGGCAAGGATTGTAGGACCATAATTTCTGTTCATTGGTAAAGTAAATGATAGGTATTAATAATGGTATTAAGACTACGTGAAGTCCAGTTTGGTCTGTTATTATACATGCAACTCACTATCTCTTTTCTGATTGGCCAAAAGCGTACAGTGAATTTTCAGCTGATAACCCCTACCTCAACTTTGATTATTCTGGATATCACAAAAACCTCCTCCAATAATTGCTTATAATCATAATCATATGAGTGGTTCACAATTTAATCGGACAACCACATTAGCGGGAGTCCTATTTGTTAAATCACAAGTATGATTATACACTGAACTGGACAATATGAAATTCTCTTACCAACACAAAATTTGTGACAATTTAAGCTTTTTTCCAATTTAAAACACAACTACTTAGGCATGAAACATAACGTCCTATTACAACCTCTTATTAATGCTGAAATCAGGGCTGCTTATATCTACCCACAGGGTAGCCCAGATTACAGATCTCAAGTGAAAAGTCTGGCTGTAATACAAGGGGGTGGGCAAGGGTATTCTCCAAAAACCCACAATTTTTACATTGCTAATTAATGTTATATTTAAGCACTATCTTTATTAATTTTCACAGGGCAGTGCAATTTACAGTCCACCTCACCCTCCCAGTTTGCAGTCACCACAGCCACCAGGCCAGGCTCTGACGAATGATGGATCTGCCAAGAGGGCAACAGGGCTGAATGTGCCAGTCTTAAAATATGGTCCCACAGGTGACAAAATCACATACAAGAGAGCAGATGAAGATTTGTTCACTCCAAGTGTGGGCTGAATGAAAAGGAAGCACAAATTAGAAAAAAAAAACATAATGTACAGTAATTATTATAATAAAAGGACACTTCATTAATTTGACAGATCCTGACCTTGAGGTTGGAGGGAGAAGTGGGGCGGTGAGGAGTAGCGAGCAATCAGGAAATATCCATAATAATCATACATGCCTGGGTTTGGTCTAAAAATGAGGGGTTCTCCCAGGCCCCTCCTCTAGTTCTACTGCTGTAGAGGAACCCTTCTTGATAGAGAAACTCAGTCATAAATAATAGTCTTCTTTGGTGTGATGATATGCTCATATATCTTTTACATGTACATGAACCAGATGAAAAAAGAAAAAAAATACAAAAATGGAGAGGAAGATCAAGCTGACACTTGGATAGATCAACTTGTTCATCAGGTAGCCTGTGTCACAGATGTAATCTACACATAACCTTGGTTAAATAACATCTCTGAAGCAGCACTGATATCCTTGTTCTGGGCGACCAACAGACGCAACAAATTGAAGGAAATGTGTTTCAAATTTCCCTTCAACCTGACTAGCAAATTGACAATGGCTTTTTCAACAGGCTAATCATAGCACATACTCAAACCTCATACACAGAACAAACACAAGGATTTCAGCACAATTTCGCAGACAAACTTTATAACCAAAGTTTTAGTTCAATCTGTAGCACAGGCTGTTCATTGGCTAATAATAGGTTGACCGCCAAAATTTAGGGGGAATCCACCTTCAGCAGGTTAACAGGTGAGAGCCAAAGGAAGAACGTTTAATGAAACTTACCTGTGTTCCTATAAGAGTTGGCCTAATGTACAATGAACACTTGTTGGAATAAGGCACCCATTCTTTTTCAATGTGCACAAGGTGCCTTAAGCATTTCAGAAACTCTTCTCCATCAAAACCCTGCCATTTTTAAAGCAATGATATCATATATATATTATTTGCTTGAGAGAAATACAAATACGCCATCCTAATACATAAGAAAATAAATTAAATTGAATACATCTATAATATCAAATCCTGGCACTTCAAACATTGTTTGACATTTACTTTAAAAGCATTACCCTAATAAAACCACACTGTTTCTAAATACTGTATAGTCAAACCCTCTTAACTCTTTAAGCCCCAATATCCACATACAAATTCTCCAAACAGATCTCTATACATTTCCTTTAAGAATTAGTTGAGAGAATAAAACAAAAGATCGAGGCATTTTCTTTTTGGCGATCATTTTATTAATTCTCATAACCTTATCTCTTGACTATGTATGGATATTGTTAGGAGAAAATTGATGTTAGTCACCTTTAGGACTTAAAGGGTTAATAAGGACACTGAGGGGGTCAACCATTAGTGCAAGTATTAATGAGGTGTCTGTACTAAGTGGGTTGAATTTAGAGAAAATAAAAAGGTTTTCTTTCCCCAGGGACAAAGCAAACTGTCTATAATAACGAGGTGTGTCCGTAAAGCAGGGTTTGACTGTACTAGAACAAATATTTAGGAAAGAATGCCATTATACATATTATCATTCGATGCAAACTTTTCTTTCTTTTCATTGGCTGAGAGCCCACCACATGACCTGCAAATAACTACCCACAAATAATGGTCTGCTCATGCGCAATGCCGTCCAACTGTGTTTGGCTGCAAATAAAATTCTGCACAGAAAACTGTGCTTTTCTCCTTCTTGAGATCATTCTTGCGTGAAAATGGCTGATCGCTTTGCTTCCCGAGAATATTCATTAAAAAAACAAACTCGGTGATCGAATAATAAAACAATTATTGAACTCAGTTATCGCAAAATATCGCGATTTGTCAGTGTCTCGCAGATTAATTATTTGCCTCAGCCTTCGGCTTAGGCAAATAATAATTGATCTGCTCGCCACAGACTGAGACAAATCACGATATTTTGTTCAACCTAGTCCAATAATTGTTAAATATTGATCACAAAGGGAAAGTAAAGCTACAGGTGTCCTAAGGGCCTTACTAATCAATGTATGATGGTGATTTGAACATCTTGACTGCCACTATTTTTATTAATTTAATAATTCTTATCATTACTGCAACAAACTATTAAGGAAGCCATTAACAAAGTAACATACAGGTAAACAGGCTCTGTCAGCTGATCTATTTAATCTTCTCATGTTTTCCATGGGGCGGAATAATCTTATCTTGTTGTCATCTCCTCTGTATGCCTTCATGCCTTCAAAACACTGAAAACAAAGAATGTATAAAAATCATCCCAAAATAATTTAAAGGAGTCTAAAGTCACTTTTTGGATTGCTAGAAAGAAAATTAAAGCTGTATTCAATTACTAGTTAAAATTGAGAAGATCAACTTTTTCAGTTAAATAAACAGAGGATATTACATGGCAGCACGGGGATACGAATTTTAACTTACAGTGCTCAAAGTATCTCTCACTGGTTCGCTTCACTCACTTGTGAGAGATACTTTCAGCACGACAAGATAAAATTCGTATCCCCACGAGGCCATGAATGTTCTGTTTATTTTATAGATACTGATGAAATTCCTACATAAAACACAACTCTTTTTTAATTCATTTTCGAAACAGCAAAATAGTGCAATATTAAAGTGGTCACCTATCGCAAAATGCCAGTCACAAAAATGTAATGAAACTCAGATATAAAGTTATAAAGGAGAAATAAAGACAATAATACAACAAGTTTATATTTTCTGTTCCAAAAAGTCAAAATTATGTTAGTTATCATGTTAGTAACCATCGCAACAGCAATATCCTCACATGTGAAAGATAAAAATAGTATCTTCACTGTGCGCGATGAAGATATGATTTTTGAGTAAAAGGAAAAATCCTGGTATTTCATCAGTATCTATATAATAATAGTTCATTGTACACGTCTTGTTAATACTATAACCATCTACTTTAGAAAAAACAAGTCACTAATCACTGGGATATTTCACGGTATACCACCTAAAAAGCATAATTGCAAAAACCAGTATGTATTGTCGAAAAGAAGTAAGTGAAGCTTACCTCCAGTGCATAGTGTAATGTTGAACATGATGGTGCAAGAGACAGGTTTTGATATGGTGTGATTTTTGGCTCACTCCAGCCATTCACGGCAGTCCACTCTACACTAAGCATGTGATCTGTGAACTCCGCGCCAAACACTAAAGAATTAACATCTGGTTTGGGCTTAGGTGACTTGATCGGTTCCACCACAAGTCTGTCATACTTAGGAAACAAGGATTATAAACAAAGTTATGATAAAATTGTGAAATAATAGACCGTTTACAGTCCCCTTTTTTTCAGTAAGATCATCAAGAGTAAGCGCTTATTAGTACTATGGCTTTAACTCCAAGTCTAATGTGGGGATCAAAGAGTATCAAAACTACGCAGGGGGAAGGGGGCAGCTCGGGAGGAGAAGTTATGTGAAGTTTTTAAGCACCAGTCATTTGAAATTCCCAGATGCCTCCCCCCCCCCAAGAATGACCAGCGTAATGTGGGGCCTTTCACTTCATAATCACTCCATTTTTGTTTCCCGGTAGGCGGGTGATACACTATAACAACAACAACAACAAAACTTCATTAATAAACAAATAAAATTACAAAAGTATTGCCCGCAGCTACAACCCCGGACAAAACCTGTTAAGACAACTCGCGAAAATGCCTATTTTTCCCTATCATCCCTGCAAAAACTGAAACCTCTGCCAAATGAATGCCCGATTTCCCCCCTTACCTTATCCAAAGTTGTTTAGGATAGCATGGCAATTATACACGTTGGTTTTTAGACCAAGACAACTTTTAATAGGGGGTGGGGAGGGGGATTATTTTCTCTGTTTAAAGGAGACAGGATTAGGATGCAAAAGTTAGAAAATAGATGGAATTGTCTCAACAGTTTTGTCTGAGGTTGTAGCAAGGCTATTCGAGGTGAGACAATGCGTGCAAAATATAAGAAATAAAGACTTACAATTAGTTACAAATAAGTGAAATAAAAATCATAATATGGATGAGGACTAGATAACCGACTAAAATCATGGTCTTTTCCACCCTGACCAGGGAATACACGGGGCAGGCACTCTGTGGTCAGCATTCCCATTTACGCACCACATAGTAATTTTGCATACATTTTGATCACTTCTTGCAGCTAAGAAAGTTGCTTTGTAAAGGGTGCAGGGGAATTTACCATACATTTTGGCCCCGCAGACCAGATAATTCACTTGCATAAAAATTGAATGCCGCGGTCAAAAGCCGAGGACGGTGGCGGGGATACCCGCGCTTCAAATGACTGGTGCTTTAATTACCTCGGTCTCTGTTAGGTGTGAGAGGGTCAATTTTATGCCAAACCTTGGCAATCATCATCAACATCAAAAGTAAATCACATCAAAGTTACCTTTATATCAGAATCTGTAGACAGACATCGGACCTGAATGTTTAAAATGAAAAATGTTAAAATATATGAAAAATGTTTACGACCGCAAGATAATTTCTGGCTACATACATACCCCATTTTCTTTTTAAGATTGAAATTTTATTTTAAAGCGATTACCAATGTAACTTTAAAACCAAACTGAACATCAAATAGCTTCAAGCAAACGTCGCTATGTTAAACATAATTAAAATAGGCCTCTTCGTCACGCAACGTTACATAATATATTCATTTTTCCGGTGCATGTTAGCCATTTTCAATTGTAAGCTTAAGCTTAAATAAGCGTATAAAACCGAAATTAGCAACCTAAATGGAAAATTATTGATGATCATTAACTACAAATGCAAAGAAAAGAGTACTTGCGTATTTTCTGTTATTATGGTCACGCTTAAATCCCTATAAACGATCAGTCGATCGAGACAAAAACAGTATAAAATCTGGCTAAATCACCGGCTAAATCAAGCTCATCGTCCTTATCGAATCGTGAATATTCCAGAACGTTACACGGCCTAATTGGACAATAAAATAATTGAAATGAGAGCTAAAACACTCTTACCAGAAGTCGAGAGGTAAAGCGATTATTCCTCGCTCCCTTTGGCGCTAAAAAACGTAAAGAGCCGGCACAAACGGATAATTGTTTTGCACAACGGGCCGCCATTTTAGAAAATTACTTTGGTAAGAACGCGGGCTCTCCGTTTTTGTCCTGTTACAACACGAAATCTGATTGGTTGCTTCTGTGGGAGGGAAGGAGGCGGGGATGAGAAAGAGCACGGCGCGGTTTATGTCCGGTTGGGTATTGAAGATTGCACGACTTTCAGTAAGATAATTTCCTGTCGATGGCAGTGTCGCACGTACTTTTTGTTACACAGTCTCATGGAGAGAAACTTTCCCTGAGAGTAGGCCCAATCTTTTACCTGAGGCTCAGATCCTGGTCCTGAATTTAACAATGAGCGGGGGGAGGAGGGGGTTAGTAAGTTAAGATTTCTCGACAAGAAAATAGTAAACATTGCAGATAACAAAGGCTAGGGTCAATTAAATGCCCTCTTGGTACCGCAAATGTAAATATATTTTCTACCCTGTACGGACAATCTTATAACTGGCAGAATTGAAAAATGCCTGTCTGGAGCCCTTACGGCTTACCTGACGCCAAGGGCATTCATGCCCAGCTGTATTGCGAAGACCGCGTCAAGAGTTGCTCTTAACCAACGTAAAGGGGAGATGTCTTACGGAGAGCTATTCCTACTGCTGAGGTGACCTACTTTATCTGATCGCAAAACGTAGTTATCTTTAGTGGAGTGTTACAAGAGATTCATCGTACAGAATCGATCGTCTGGGTTTTAGATCTTGTCAGCAAAATTTGCAAAATTTCAAGATTTTGAAATTTCAAGATCTTACCGGCACGATTTCCAGACGGCAAGATACGGCAAATTTAAAGTGGGAAGGATTTTGGAAGTTCAGGAACTTGCCGGTAAGATTTGGAAAATTCAAGCTCTTGCCAGCAAGATTTGGAAAATCATCAAGATTGGAGGCATATTCGTCATTTTCAAATTGCGTTTTTCGTTTGTTGACATAGCTTAGATTCTCCAAAAATTCTCTTCCGCTGGTCTACATGAGACGCAGTGTATTTTGCTCGTGGAAACTTAGAAATTGCGTTATCGTTCACAGACTTAGCTTAGTTTTTCTAAGTGCGCAGGCTCTTGAAAAAAAGTCAAATAATAATCATAGCACAACGCTCTTTACTGTGCTCTTTCATTAACAACAAATTATATTAAAGGCTTATGCTAAGGCTGGGACTTTTCATATTCATAAACTGCGAACAATCTCTTGTTTCTATTTGAGTCACAACATGTAGATGGGGAGCACATGAGAGGGACATAATTTTACATTTTTCGCTCAGCGCGCTTGGCTGTAAGCATCCTCGGAGATCCAGGGCGGTCAGTCGGGCCGGGAGAAAAGGCGCGACAAAAGTTTTCAAGCACGGGTTGAAAACTTTCGTCGCGCCTTTTAACCCGGCCCGACTGACTCTGTAGGTGCTGGAGCTTAGAAAGTGAGGTGAAAAAAAACTAAACAAATTATCTGACACCAAGTAAAAAGCTTTTATTTCGTACAAAATTACATTTGTATCATATGTAGATAAGCTTAGATACTGTCGAAAACATTTCACGATGATTCGTTGCATTTCAAGTATTGATTGACAGCTGTAAATAAAAAGAACAAACGGTTAGTTTGAGAATACCCTGTACGTAACCTGCGTGGCAAGTGCACTATAAATATAAGACGCGAAAAAAGTGATGAACGCGAGGAAGGTGCACACGCGTGTCCAATTATTTTCGCGTTCGGCGCCGGCCTCCTTCTGGTGCACGTGCTAAACAGGCCAAGCATTACATTGATTCTCCATCCCGGGGGGAGGGGGGGTACTCCCATGCATTACCTCTACGGGTATGTGCCGCCCAACGGGGTCGCGATTTTGAAGCTCCTGGTTTGGAACGGGGTATCCATTTCAGAGGCGTTTTCTAGAACGGGGTATAATAGTTCGAACGCACGAAAGCTCCAGTTTTGTAAGTAGCCATTTGAAATTATTCAAGGACAGATTGCTTTTAAAAATACGGTTCAATGCATTAACAAGAAAACTGTTATACTCTTGTTGCATCCTAGAACGGAGTATAAAAAATTGGCCCATTTCTAGAACGGGGTATCAGTTTTAGGGCGAATTCTAGAACGGGGTATAAAAAATTGGCCCATTTCTAGAACGGGGTATCAATTTTAAGGGAAACTTTTTTTAGAACGGGGTGCCAATTTGGAGTCCCGGGCGGCACATACCCACCCAAAAAATAACCAAGTGCCCCCCCCGGGTTCTCCATTAACCAGACACCTACTGGATTCTTTCGCGTGCACGTAATAACGGTGTGTTTTCCTTTTAGAACAATGTTGAAACAAACATATTGCTCTCACCGATGTTTATGTCAGCTTACGAACACTGAGTGTCTGCTTATTATAGGGTTTGTCTAATATAGTGTCATTGTATGCGGCAGGTGATTTTTTTCCCTACTCTCCTATGGTTTTCTATAAACTTGCAGAAATTCCTTACATACCGGTCTAATTACCTTACACCCTTTCGCCAAAACTACGATAAAGAGAAATCTTTATCATTGTATTAACCCTTGCTGCTGTCTGCTTAAGGGAGATGTCAGCTAATTACGACTTAGTGGCTCTACTAAAAATGGGTCGAATAGTGTGGGACTCACTGAAAAAAATTTCATTATACAAGTAAACGACAAATAGGAACATTTTGTTAAAGGATCATTATTGCAGTGTGCAGGGACTCTACTGCGGCAAAGAAGATAGCTAAACACAAAATGACAGAGTCTTCAGTCGAGCCAAGAACACTGACATAGTTTGAAATATTAGTGTCTAACTATTTTAAATGTTATCTTACATGCTTCCCTAACGTTGTTATCCTTACGGTAATCTTTGCTGTGTGAGGCTTCAGAATGATTACCTGATATTCAAGGTGGACGGTCAATTTCCAAAGCCTCCAGACTGTCCCAGTCAAAGCCGTCAAAGAAAGCATGATCTCTGATGGAGGGATAATCGCCTCCTTTATATCCAAGACGGTCTTGCGGATATTTCTCTAGTAACTGGGAACATAAAAAAATGTAAGATGTCTTGTAATATCGGTATTTGAAATGAACTTAGAGATTTTTGTTTATTGAAATGTTATGTCTTTATGGTACTTCGTAACAGAAGTCAACGTTGGCTTGGATTTAGTCTGATATTTGTAGTTTCCACTCATCGGAACATAGAACAGATTTGCCTACTCTTTCCATCATTTAGTGAAATCCCTACCCTTTCATATTCCTGAAGCCTGAAAAGGGTACCCCTTTCGGGTGGAGCCATTATAGGGACAACCCGTCCAGGGGCCCGTTTCTCGAAAGTCCCGGTAACGTTTCGGGCCCGAAATCAAATTTTCACATCGAAATATAAAGAATAGGAGCGCGGGTCCTGGCTTACAAACTGCTCCATTTTGTTTCATTAACTGATAGTTTCATCATGTTAGATGCAAAACTATTGAAACCTCTATCTTGCATGAAAACAAGTACAGCTTTACGGGTCTGTTAATTATCGGGACTTTGGAGAAACGGGTCCCAGGGGGCTTGAGCTTCGGTCAAAAGTGTTGCCTCTATTGTTATTGACTTAGAATTAATAGGTACGTGTATTGTAACAAAGAAAGGTAACAGACAACCTTTGTTCGTCTGAAATACACTAAATTAAACTTAATCGCGCAAAGTTGTATCTAATCAATAATTTAGCTCGTTACACTGGAGCGTTGTTTCTAATGTCACTCATCGACAAAAGTCGAGAGTAACTAGAAATTAAACTTGCATTTCACCAGGTCGAATTTTATCTGACGACAACCTGAAACCTGTCTCTGCCTCGAAAACTGGTTCATGTATCTGACACCTACATGTAGAAACAATTCGATGGCGTCGGTGGAAAGCTCAGCCATTGTGGCTTTGTCCGGTTGCTGTGGGTTTTCAGAAACGATCAAATCGAATAACTCATCCTCCGATTCAGCATCAAACGGCATCTAAAATGTAAACACAAAGGATGAAATTGTCAATTTCAAAGATCACCATCATATCGGCAACTTAAGTAACGACAACAACGAAAGCGACGAGAACGGCAAAAAGCAATAGGTTTCATTGAGCAAAACATTTCGCTGACGTCGTTGCACGCCGACCACGACGAGGAATTTCCTGATTTGACGTTTTAGGACGTGAACACAAATAAAGTTCCAGACAAATTCAACAACATCTGGCAATTGAACGACATGAAAAAAAAGAGCGATGAATTTTGAAACAGCGCGATTCCCCTTTTTAACAAACGCTATCCCCCCTGTCGTCGTTATGCGTCGCTCCCAATATTATCATCGTCTTCTCAATTTAATCATAAAAGACCACAAACTATATCGTCATAGATCCCCTACTCGTTTTTACCATGGTATGACATTTTAAATCGAAGTACAGAGGATCACATTGGCATGCTCTNTTCTCAATTTAATCATAAAAGACCACAAACTATATCGTCATAGATCCCCTACTCGTTTTTACCATGGTATGACATTTTAAATCGAAGTACAGAGGATCACATTGGCATGCTCTAGTATCCTGGTTTAACCGCTTTACCCTTTACACCGAACTACACCCTGTCTCATCCTATGTTCGATTTCATCGTTTTTCGTGTTAAGAACAAAATCACATAAAATACAAACCATTCCAGTGAGCATCGTAAACACCATGACTCCAAGAGCCCACCAGTCCACACATGAGTCGTACGGGTCAAGTAAAATAATCTGCAACAAACAACACCTTGCACTAAGCTAACACCAGCACGATAAGATGTTATTCCATGAAAACAATCCCAGCTTCTCCTTAGCAAAAGCTCTTACTATGAGGTTGGTGATTTAGTGTTAATGAGTGGATATAATGTAAAGTCAGCTTTGGGAAACTGAACGGATCTTCCTTCTTCCTGTGTAGATAACATTAAAGTATATATCTCGTCCAAGAAAACACGATAGTTCATAGCCTGTGTAAAGATTTGTTTTAGCATTGATATCAGCACTGATTAAGTGAGTGAAAGGCAGAGCACCGCCTCAACAGTATCTAATTAGCCTGTCCTTGTTAGAGCCCTGTCCAATTTTCCTGGGGATATTTTAGACGGTGGTTCTGAAATGGGTCCCAGATTGGAATAGAATAGATATTGACCAAGTAGCTACACGACGAGCTGATTTAAAAACTTGGTTCTTCACGGGGTTTAACCAGCTCTTTGTGGCTGAAACAAATTCTTTTTAATCTACCGTTTCAAGGTTTACCTCAGGAGCCATGTAAAGAGGTGTCCCGATATATTCTTGGTTGGTGATCTTTTCTTCTCTAACTGAGTCGATGATAGCGGACAACCCGAAATCGCTGATTTTAATGTGCCCTCCTCTGGTCAACAAAATGTTTTCAGGTTTCAAGTCCCTGACATACGATGAATAAAAATTACACAAATATTAGAGACATTGATTGATAAGTAAACTGAGCCAAAAGTGGTGCGATATAATATTCAGGGTGACCAGAGTTAACCACAATCAAACCTCTCTTAAGCTGCTGCTCTCGGGAAAGGGATAAATAGCCGCATAATAGTAAAATCAACTTTCTTCACACATGCAAGGACTGTGCAGAACGCTGAGCCCTGTCGTGATGATACAAAATGATCCAGCAAGCTATTACCTTCTCTTTACAGTGATTTACAGCTCAAAATTGTTTTCCGCCCCGATGTAGGTAACCGGTGGCCGAGGTTTAGGAGGCCGCTAAATTAACGCTCGACAGCGTCAATCCATTGCTTTTTTTTATCTTTGCCATATTATGTACCTTGAAGTGATCGAGATTAAAAATTTTTTCTGCCCCGATGTTGGTAACTGGTGGCCGCGGTTTAGAAGGCCGCTAGACTAAAAAGGTTCGACAGCGTCAATCCATTGCTTTTTTATATTTGCCATATTATATACTTTGAAGTGATCGAGACTAATGTCCAAGTGTGGATTTCAGGTACTTTTCGTATTTCTACTCACCTGTGAATGACACCTTTTCGGTGCAAAAATTCCAACCCGGCAATGATTTCAGCTGAGTAAAACCTAAGAAACAACGAGTAATAGGATGTTTTAATATACTACGTCTCACTACCAAGATTAAATGAGCTCACAAAAGCTGATGGTTGCATAGTACAATTCCTTAAAAAACTGCAATTAACGCTGTGTTGAACTGGCTAAGCGTATGTGAGATGAAGGCCTGTTTCGATCACTAATCTTTCGATAGAATTATTATTTTTGCTGATTGGTGCATCCTCAGTTGAACTTTGTAAGGTTATTGAGTAGAACTCAACTGATAGAACCAGTCGTTATTAAACTGAAGATCAGTGGTGTCAAGCGGAGTAATTTACGATGATTTTAACCCAGTCCCAATAACACGTACATTACTAAATCTTTACTTGGTATTCGGTTCAACGGCAAAACTTGACCAAATGTGATAAATTCTGTCCTGTTTTATCTCACTGTCACTTTAGCGACTGTTTTGTTAAACGTTGCTCGAAAACTTTGATAGAAGTATCATTACCTTGTTTGAGGTTCGCTATACCATCCTTCGTGACTTAAGTCTGTTCCGAGGTCTCCTCCATCGATATATTCCAAGATAATAAAATGTCCTGGATACTTTAACATGAACATACGAAGAAATTATTAGTTGACCCAAAACATACTTTTTTTACGTTATTGACTAAACTAAGTAAGAATAATGAGACACAGAGAGAAACGCACAGTGTAGCCATTTCAAAAATAGCACAGGTATAATACACCTTATACTACTACGTGAGAAATTTCTGCAGTTTTATTGGCTTAGAGCAGTGGTATTTCAGCTTAATTTGAAATACCTACATGTGATAATTACAAAACTTTTGCGGGTAGTAGTATAAACAAATAATAACATAATTTGTACGTGATATTTAGTGTAAATACCATCCGAGATAATTATTTCAAAATTGTCTCAAAAATTCACTCGCTAAAGGGCTGGTGAAATTACGTATAAGAATTTCGAAATATCACTCACGGTATTTATGCCAAATATCACTACAAATCATGCTATTATCTATACAAATTCTATCGGAAGCATTACATTCCCCTATTTTCCTGGAAGATCGTCAAGATGTTCAAATGTCCACTTGCTTTAACTGGCGCTCATCTTTGCTTCACATGTACCGAGAGGGAGGGTGTCGGGTTTTTAAGCGGTGATGCGAAGGATTAAAAATGTTCTTAGAAAATTTTAAAAGTATCATACCGGGTTCTCAACCTCTTCACAAAGTCTTGTTATGAAAGGACTTGAGGAGGCGAGGCTCAATACTTTCTCCTCCACACTGCTTGGGTCAGGTTCTAAGATCTGCTTTACCGCGTATGGCCTCTTGGTGCGACGGTCCTCACAAAGACGAACCTATAAAAAAATTGACAGATATTTTGGAATAGGACACGCTTTCAGATGGAGCGGTTGATAGGCGTGGTCTTACCGACCTTTTTTAGTTCAATCCCAGTGGGGTTCGAAAGAACTTCATGTTACTCCCTTGCTCGAAAATTATTCCCAGATATCAACCAGTGGTTTTCTGGTCACTGTTGTGCTATAAAGAGCTAAAACTTACCACAAACCGGTTGACTGGTCGTACACTTTGCGGCCTCCTGATCCAGATGCAAAATATCAGCTTGCGAAGTTCGGGCATGCGCAGAAAGCAAAATTTCGAGAGTTTTTGGGTTTAAAAGTGACACGGCAGTCTTGACTTTTACTTTTCGCTTTCTCTCCTCCCCTCTTTTTTCGCTTTTCTTGCCTAATTTTTTTTCTTCTCTTGCTGGGCATTTAGTAGGCTTCGTTTTGGTGGGAAGAGTTTTTAGGAAAGCTTTTAGGATCTTAGGATTAGGTGAAGGGAAAGGTAGGTGAGCAATGGAACAAGATTTTCATGGAGATTTTCAGGTCAATGTCACATGGTTTTTTGCTTCTTTCTCCGGTGTCCTTGACTGAATTGTNTCAATGTCACATGGTTTTTTGCTTCTTTCTCCGGTGTCCTTGACTGAATTGTGCTCATTCTGGTATGGTTTGAAAGATCTCTTCACTCTGCACAAGTTAGTGGACAAAGTTGTCCTTGACCGTTAAAACTGATGATGTCACAAAGGGTAGAAAGGACGTGGATCCGCACGGGCGGTTACAGGCGGTTCAGGGGCGAATGGGTTAATTAATTTATCGACTAATTAATGAATCCCCACTTCTGACAATGAGATCCTCGCCGCTCATTGTAGCGCGTTGATCCGCCTTAATTACTCAAAATTTTGTATAACATTAATATGAGATTTTACGAATTGTTTGAGATAACTGTTTATTCCCTCTGACAGTCCCTTACCTTTCCAAAGGCTCCCTCTCCAATGGTAAAGATGCTTTTGAGATTGTATAAAGAGATCGACCTTCTTTTTTTCTTTCTCTTAATATCCTCTAAGTTGCTTTCTTCTGATCTTCTTCGTTTTACAGGGCACTAATCAATCAAGATGGATGAAATAAGTTATGACTATGAAAGGAGTCTTGAACAGGACTTGGCGTTTTACTATGATAACTTGAAGGTATATAGTTTTGTTAATGAAAGTTCAAGAGAGGGTAGAAAATAAATGATATGCTTTCAAACAAGGTACTGCTTACTTAATCCTGTGGTTCTCTCTTTTACATTTTCTTCTCGAGTCTATTGCACAAATAATCAACTTCAATAATAATCAACTTTATTTAACGAGGGCGGTAACACGGGACAGTACTTCAACAGAATAACTAGTGGCCCCCAAATACAAAATTAATACATTTTTAGTTGTGACTGAGTTAAATATAAACAACATTCAAAGAATTTTTCAGCTTGTGCACCAGAGATTTCTGTAACAGCTGAAAAAGGCCTTGAAAACCTTCTAGCTGAAAGTCGTCGTTTGCGCTCCGTAAAAGACAGTCAACTGTACAGTTTTTGCTAAAAATGTAGGTTATTAGCTAAACATAAGGTTAACAGAAACTGATATCGATTGCTTTCATAATTATTTTGTTTACTTCTTGTGTTCGTTTCGTAAATATTAAAGAAAAAAGTCAATATTTCTAAGCCTCGTTGCAGACAGGCCCACATCACAATCAAAAATGGCACAAAAACATGTTTGCAAGAATATCTTAAAGTAGGCTGTTCATAACTAACATGCAGTAAACATACTTTTTGACTTTCCTCTTGTTTTTTCTCTGGTTCTACAGTTACTTCTTTACAGACTTCTTTAATTTCAGATTCACCCGTTGAAACACCTCTGATGATAAAAATAGATAAAACACAATTAGCTACAGATTATACTTCATATAAAATAGCTTAAGTTTCGAATACAATATTTAACGCACTCAAAATGTCTTGTAATCTCACTGAGAAAGTGAAAATCATTGAAAATTAATTCGGTTATCAGTTATTTGCTTGCGTGAGGCAGCACGCGCACTCCTGTTTCACGCTTCAGCTAGCATCGTCCCCAGGCTAGTTCGTGCCCTCCAAGTAAAACGAGGAGGCTTGGAACGGAGCGCGATATTCCGACAAGACTGACAGATGACGTCACAAACGAAAATTACCGAGGACGACTGGGAACGACGCTGCGTCTCAGCTGCTGACCAAAGTGAAGCCGGACTCCTGCAAACACTACGTTCCTTTAGGTCAGCACCAAGATTGTTACAAACGGTTGCCATGGACGATTTGTTTTTGTTTTCCAAAACAGACAACTTACAGTAAATACCAAAAAGTAAAAAATAATATTTTACCGAAAGTTAAACGATCTTTCTGAAATAGAAACAAGTTTCTAAATATTAAATTGTGATTTTGTAAGAGGTAAAGCAACAAAATTCCCTAGTTCACGAAGTGCGTTTTTATTTCAACTAGCCCAGAAGTTAGCACAAGAAATGTCTAAAACTGTTCATTTTTTTCTCTATTTCTTTTTTCTGTCGACAGTTTCATGAATAGTTGTTCTCTTTCTACTGTTTAAGCTTTTTAGTAAGTTGTCCTCGTTGCATTATTGAAACTGACCAACATGCGTCTCATCTCAGTTGGCCTTGAAATTGATGTTAACTCTAACCGCGAAAAAAGAAATACTTTGTCTTCAAAAAAAAAGCGACTAACTACTTTCTTACCTTTTTTCACTAAATTTTCCTGTAAAGTACTGAAAAACGCTTTGTAACACGCAATAGGTAAAAACAAACGGCCCTATAACTGGACCCGGTTTCATCGCTGATCTGTACGGTGATTCAACGAAAGATCATACTGAAAGATCCAACTCTGTTCTTTGAAATGGCGTCATAATAGACATTTACCGCGCGCGAGCAAAAGAACTTCTGTTCCAAAGCTGACGAACAGTAAACGTTTACTTAATGTTTTTGAGCATATTTGTTACGTAAGGTACATTTTTAGTTGGGCAGAGGACTAAAGCTTTTTTCCCTGAAAAATTTCCTAGACTTTTCCTCTTCCTTACCTGTGTAATAACTTAACCAGGAGTCGATCGGTTCTTGGTTACATGACCTTCCCTTCTAAGACAAAAAAAGAAAAAACAAACAAACAAACACAAACAGACACAAAAAACAACACCAAAATTGGGACTGTCCCTCATTCCAATATTTTTGTTCTTTCTAGTCGCTGCCCTTCATTTAACTTCCGTCACAAGAGTGGGGATCAATCGAGGAAATCTGACTCTCTTACCATAACATGGGCAAGCAGAAAGAATGTTCCACGAAAAAAACTTTTTTTAAAAGAAAAAAGTGACAAAAGAAATTACATTGTCTCCCTAGGATATTCGGAGACGGCGAAGCTGAATTGTTTAGGACCACTCGGGCCAGGCTCCTGGTGGGGAGTAAAAGCGAGGGACAGGGAGATTTGCCCGTTTAACATTCGCCTTTTTCTCTCCACCAAGGAGCCAGGTAAAGGGCGCCTTTCTTGAAAATCCCTGTATATTATATATCAATGCTGGGCTCGAATTGCTATTGTGTACATTATGATAGAGTTTTCAATAGTTTTGGAAATAACAGGAGCTAGGATCCGCACGCTTCAGTCTTCTTAAAGATCTTTGGACGGATTTTTTATTGAGGGCCCCAAAATTTACTTTAAGTAACCAGCCACTGGTCCTAGGATATATCCCGCAGATGCCGAATGCCTCTAAAGGACTAAATTATCAATTACTTCTTCCCTTATAAATTCTCTTTATGTTTCTCGAGAGAGCAAACTTGTAATCAGACCCAAGAACTTGAGGGCATATATCCTGCGCAGCAAACGTTTCCGTGCGGTTTCGGAGAAAAGAACGAGGAACGAGAAAATCCTGTTCTAAATCCTGTTTTAAGAAATAAAACAAAGAATTCATCTGAGGCTCAGCAAAATATTTCTTTAGTTTTATTCTCCCAAGCCTCGGAGTCAAGTGTTAATTTTACAGGGTTCGCACAGAATTTTGGATCCATAATTCAAGACTCTTTCCAGACTCAAAGTTATCAAATAGGTATTTAATATAGTGTTTTCACATGACTTCACGGCAGCCATACTGGTGTCCCAAAACAATGAAACGGCGGCCATGTTGGTGTCCCAAACTAATCCTGTGTGAGTTGGACTCTTTTCCTATGCAAAAACGTTCTTTTGTTCCACTAAATTCGCATAGATGATTTAAAAAATGCAGGAACAAAGCTTTTTTAACATGCGCTGCAGACGTATGGGTGAGATTGGACCGAAACAAAATACAGTTCACTTCGTAAGCACTTGTTCTCGCTCTGAAAAAAGAAAAGAAACTCAAGTCTTTTTACTATTTTTCCAGACTTCATCTCCATTTTCCAGACTTTTTCCAGGTCTGGAAAATTGCTGGGCAAATTTCAAGATTTTTTCAAGAATTACTAAAAGACTCTGTACGAACCCTGATTTTAATATCACGAAATTGGTCTAAGATCTAAACACTGAAAATAAGGTACTAGATCTGCAACAAACCATTCCAGTTGAAAAATTCATTTCTCAAAATAATAAAGAATTTTTCAAAATAAAAATTACACAGGTCTATCAAGCGAGAGCTGAACTTTTAGAAAACTGATATCCGAAGTGTCAATTTTCACAACTAAAGGCGTGACTTGCGATTTACGTCGCAGGCTCAAAAATTCAAGTATTGCATATTTCTGGCTTTCTCTCGATAGCTAGGAATAAAAAAATACTGGAACTGATTTATACTTAGATTGTTCATTTACCTCTAAATTCCCGGCAGTAGACAGTAATTTTTTCCTGAGATATGGCGGTGGAATGTTTTTGTAATGCCCTGTAACTTCAGGCCACCACCAAAAATTCCAAAATATTCCCATTTTGCCGCCAATTGCCGGGAATTTAATACATGTTTCCTTGGAATTATGTGAATACACTTGGCAAGTTTCAGCGCGGCATTATAAATCCTCATTTTTTTACATCAATTTGTGTTCAGTGCGGTCCAACGCAGCTGCAAAATTGACCTTAATTCGCCCTTAATTTTCGTCTCACAGCGCTATTTTCTTCGTCGCCATCTTGAATAAATAAAGTGCGAAAATCTTCGTTTGAACTAATTGTTTGAACTCGTTTCGCGACGTGCTCTCAATACAGCCTCGTATCCAGGCCTGTTCGCGCTATCCGAGTGACCAAAGGAGGCTTGCGAATTTTCCCGATAAGCTTGACAGGTGACGTCACATCCGAAATCGCCGAGGACGACTGGGAACGAGGCTGCTCTCAATATGGCGTCGTAAACAATGTTTTAGCCTTAGCAACGTTCTAATTTGCATAATAGGATTTTTTAGTAGCTTTCATGAAGGTAGCCTACGTTGCAGCCGGCCCACGCACTCCTCTGTGTCTGCGAAGCAGGCAATTATGAACGAAACAATTTTAAACTGTTTTAAACTAAACAGGTTTTAGCTTTAGCGTTAATGGAGCATAAAAAAGAGAATTTCTTGAAGAAAAACATCTCAAAACAGAGCACTGAAGATGAAACTTATTTGTACAATATGATTCGTTTATTTTATACATTACTGTACAAAATATCTATTCTAGATTCGACATTGACAGCGATACAGTTGGGTATTCCCTTCCCTTGTAACATTTACAGGATCATGCATCCAATTAAAAAGAAATAGCTGGCAGAAACGTAAATCTCTTTAAGCATAATTGTAACAGATCTGCACATGGGCCAAATAAATCAAAGTCTGGGTTTTCCTATTCTACATGAGCTGTCTCAATTTAAAACTGAAGTTTTTACTACAGAAGTGCATGCAGCTAAATAACCTGACTGTGCAGTCAGTGCTACATATAGCTTGTTTGGCCTTGCTATTATTGCAAAACAATTTAAAGTAACTTGCTAATGGTTAGCCACCATGACATAAAATTAAAATTCGACAACCTTGATTTTAACTGCTATCAAAATACCATAAACCAAAAAATACCTCTTGAAATATTCCTTTGCAACCTAGACCAATACAACATATCAACTGGAAACATTAGAGGTTATTAACTTTTGACTAACACATTAACTCAGCAAGGACAAAAATATATCTCACAAGCAGATCCATATTATACATCAAATTTTTGGATCTACTTGTCTTTCAAAGTTCATTTAGAACCAGCCAGTTTATGTCCAAATTCTATTTGGAGAGCACTTGCTATAGCAAACTTGCACTGCAACAGTTAAATCAGTTCATAAATAGAGGCACATCTCTCCACTGCATGGTTATTTCACAAGACACCGTTCAAAATAAACACTTCCTACATATCCTCCCCTCATTGCTTTCTGTACGTTCTGTTCAAACAACCGCCTGTTAGCTCGGAGAACCTCTGCAGCATCTGCACGAAACAAAAAGCAAATAGGATTTATAATCGGTAATACATAACTGTTACTTTAAAGGTGGTTCCCGCACCACTTTAACTGCAGCGGCTTCACATAACAGAGAGGAGAAGTGTGACATCACATTACTATGATTGCAGAATTTCTAAATCACACGAATAGAAAGCTTAAGCAACAATGATGGCCATGGCAACGAGAACAGCAAACAAGCAAGGGGGATACATTAGCAAGTCAACAATTTTGCACGTGAATCACGCTTTTAGTTGTACATTTCTTAGCTGTCGTTGCACAACTGCGACATGAAACTTCCTAATTTACAAGCCTGTTTTATGGAGTATGTGAATGACAACACAAAAATTTTCTTTCTCTTTTTCTAAACATACGGTAGATGCGGTCCTTTCAGATTCAACCCCAGAAAATTGTGCCAACTTTTGACAAATTAAATGAAACTGAATAAGATAGATGAAGTTTGAAACAGTGCAATTTCACTTTTGAAGTGTTTTTTTCGGTTTGCTGTCACCCAGAAATTTTGCCACCATGGCAACGTGACGTAACGACTTCTCCTCTCTATTTGATGGCATTATTACCGTGCTCGCAAGAATGTGTCATTCAGGACACTTCAATTCTCTTTTGAAGAAAAAGACTCAGAATTTAGTGACCAGTGTTCAAAACCTTTAAGCCTGGTTTTCACTAGCACATAAGCATAAGCATAAGCACAAGCACATGTGTAAGCAAGTGAAAACTGGCTCGACATAAGCGTAACTATAAGCATAAGCACAAGAAAAACATACAGGTAAATTCCTCTTGTTCTTATGCTTACACTGTATGTCGTAGCTTTGAATAGTGAAAACCGGATCGAAATAAGCACAAGCATACATGTAAGCACAAGGCCGTGGACCAACCATAGGTCACTTTGACCCAGACCTCATGCAAACATATCAAAAGCAATATGGCGGACGCTTTGTCCGCCATCTTGTTTATCATTGGGTTGAGGAGAGCTGGTATGGAGAATTGAGTCAAATATGCCATTCTGCATGTGCCTATGTTATTATACTTATGCTTATGCGCTAGTGAAAACCACCATATTCTCTAAACTGTTAACTAGATATTTATGTTTGAACAAACTGGCTTAAAATTGAGCAGGTGTACAATCTTAGAAACTCTCTCAAAAATAAATACCAACCTTTGTTTAAAGGATCTTCGGGATTTGGTTCCTGAAAACAACAAAATGATGATTATTGGTGACTACATGACTAACACTGGAAAGAAAAGCTCAACAAGGAGTTTTCTAAGCTCAGCTTTTTCAAGCAGTAAAATAACATGTCATGCAAATTTTTCTCTCTCTTTAACTTCAGAAAGATGATAGTTTAATTTGGGACTTTCACAGCAATTTTAATCAGCAAAATCGTTTTTACTAAACGTGACAATCAAAATGGTTGTGGTATGAATGCAACTACTGTCACAGTGGTTCAAAAGTTATCTTCCCTGTCAAAGGCTTTGGTTTTCACACTCTTTGCCAATGATCACAATTGTTTTTTCTCATGAAGACCCAAATCAACTGATGGAAATTGTGAATACTGAATTGAAGAAACTATTGAGCTGGTTTCTGGGTAATAAGCTTTCTATTAACATATTCCAGCAAACCTGTGCACATGGTCAATTAAGTAACAAGTTATGCTATGTGTTTAAATAGTTGCAATATTTGATTTTTGCATTTATTGTTAGTATTATCATTTTTTTGGGTGGGGGGGGCGGGGGGGCAAGTATAATAAAGAAAATAATCGAGGATTTTGGATTATTACACGTTTCTGGGAAACTGCCCACTTACCCCTCCCCTAAGCCAACATTATCACTTACTTCGCACTTGGGGCAAAATGTTGACTTAGAGGAGGGGTAGGTGGGCAGTTTCCTAGAAACATATCATGATCTGGGATTTTGGGGTTATGCATTTTTGAAAGCAAGGAGTTTTTCTAGACCTCGTTCGGACCCTATTTCCGCGCTTGTTGCCACAAAATTTCTTAAGAGCACCCCCCTGTAAATGTTACATTCACAACAATTCAGTCACTCACCAAAAACAGATATTGTAGTCCATATATTATTGAGTTGATTGTTAAAACAGGTTTCCAGTCTTCTCTGAAAATCAAAGAGTTTTAGAATACTATAAATAAATACAATAACCAACAAATAATAATACAAGTCCAACTTTGGACTGTAACAGCTGTACTTGTTAAATTTGCTTTGCCTTCTTATAGAATCTTAAGTTCTATAAACCATAAACAAATTCTCCCCATTTTTGGTGGGTCAAGGGGTGGAGAAGAGGGAGTAAACTGCCTAATATTTAGGGTACAAAATTATGGTAGTATTTTTTTTGTTCATGTCAGGATATTTGCATATGGTAACTTGTCTATGATTTTGATTTAACTTGTAATGTAGTTTTTTCTAGCTCCTTGGGTTGCTTAGAATCTTCAAGATTCTAGTCATAGCTGGTTTCAAAGAACAGGTATTATTATGCCAACAATTTTTAATTTTGCCAAATTGCACACACAGTCATGTACCGCATATTTTTACCATGGACAATCTGAAAATTGATCAAAAATTGTACTTATCTTAGCTCTAGAGGGCTCTAAGCAATCTTAAATAAGTCCTACATACAGTACATTTGTACTATGCAATTTAACTTTGTTGACACTTGATACTCAGTCCTTACATGAATTGAGCATTGAGAATCAAGTTGTTAATTGAGTCTCACTTGAGTTCTTGACTCTCAATACAATTAATTCCAAATTTATACAAATGAAAATAAAGTTGGCATTCAGATTTCACACCATTAATGTACTTGCTGTATTTTTCTCTTGGCTTGCACTGAATTGTTATTTTCATTTAATACAAACATTGTATCACACATAACCATACACAAAAACTAAGGAAAAGAGACTTTCAAGCTTTATACTGCAGACAAAATATATATCCACCAAAAAGGAAAGGTAATCAAAAATCCAACAAAAATAACAACAAATTTACCTTAAAATGTTTAAGCATACATTTCCTTCTAAATCAATATTGGGATGATAAACCTAGAATAGTAACAACATCATTTTATTAGTTTATAACAACTCAAAAACATATGACTACTGTGATAGTTCTGCAACATTTTATGGGNCATTGTATCACACATAACCATACACAAAAACTAAGGAAAAGAGACTTTCAAGCTTTATACTGCAGACAAAATATATATCCACCAAAAAGGAAAGGTAATCAAAAATCCAACAAAAATAACAACAAATTTACCTTAAAATGTTTAAGCATACATTTCCTTCTAAATCAATATTGGGATGATAAACCTAGAATAGTAACAACATCATTTTATTAGTTTATAACAACTCAAAAACATATGACTACTGTGATAGTTCTGCAACATTTTATGGGGATAACAAACAAGGTTCAAAAGTTCAAACCTTTTAAGCTGGGTTGATTTTCAATTGTTTTAGCCTAGAAAAGCTAATAAAACTTATTATTCACGATCATGGATAATAATAATGAAGCCACGTAAATGGCTGAAACAGTCCTTTTCCTGTGGGCCAAATTTGTAGCGATCGAAAGTTACAAAAATTTTGAGGATCAATATTTATAGGGCCTAGGGGAAATCAGCTAAGCTTTTTATTGCTTAATTATCTTCTAATATAGGCTTTTGTTTCTCTATTGTTGTCCAAAATTTTAGGATCTGAATAACTACATACAGTTGTTTTTGGCTGAGAATGTTAATTAATTCTCACAGATGGGAATCTACGAGCTTAAATCTGAAAAAGGCAAGAATTCTAGCCTAAATTGACTCTAAACTAATCATGGAAAATTTCACATTTTTTGACAATGTACCTCTTTTATCATGTGAATTTAAACTAGAGTACAATGATTTGTAATTCCTGCTTTGCCAATTTTGAAGCTTTCTTGACATCCTCGACTACATGCAGGGTTGTCAGAAAGTTTTGAAGTAGACGGCTGAGTTTATTTAAAAAATGCCATCCATAAAGAAATGCCAAGCAGAGTAGCCGGCCAATACTAACCAAGCAGGCGGCGATTTTTGCTGGCAGCTGGCTACTTTTGACAAACCTGACATGTACATGTATGCCTTCAGTGACCTATTCAAATGCAACCAAAGCTGATCCAAGCTCTTTTAGTTGTTGTGCTTGGTCTTTCATTTAAGAAATCAGTGGCAAAAAGGCTATAATCCTAAATACAGCTGTAATTCTTGTGTTTAGGGCAGTGTTTTTGGCTTTTGTTATCATGATCACTGCACATGCTACAGTATCTTGGAGCCTGGAACAGGCTATTTTGTTTCCTAACAAAATAGCCAGGGGTCATAACCTAAACATCTGCTTTTTAACCCCCCCTTCCCCAGTTATAGGTTCATCTACCTGCCAACAAAAAAATCCTGTTATTACCTGCATATGTAGCTTTTTGTAATATATTTGTTTTGTTTTTTTTTCCTGTCCTGTTTATACGCCGTCCTTAAACCCCTCGTGAAGTTGCATAAGCCCTACACATTTGTATGTATAAGTGGAAGTTTACAGTACATGTACCTAAACAAACAGGGGAAATCCCAAGCCCCCAGTCCTTAGTTACAGTCCTGGGTTCACCAGGGTTTGAGACAGCTCTTGCCCTAAGGGGACTAATTTGTACCTTCAAGGCCTTTGGAAGGGGAAACTTTAAAAGCATAGGTAACTACATGTACAAGGCATTTTAAAGCAAGGCCTGTCAAAGGAATAACCAACTTCTAAAAAGTAGATCCAACAGAATCGGATCCAGAGTTAATGTACCTTTGTTTCACATTTGACTTTTGGTGCATCATGAGGATAGCCAGGACCAACCTAAAATAAGTTGAAATAAAAAAAAAACATTAATGTAATCACGTATACTTAGGATTTGAGGTACATGTGATTTCCGCTGCTCTCTCAGGTCTGGCCTTAATTGTTAGAGATGGCTGGATGCATGAGTGGCAGATCAAGTCTGTGACATAAATTCAAAATCTATGGGTCTTCGAAAAACACAATAAACAGGAAATGACATCAGACACTGGACACACATTGTCATTTTTGTCTCATTGTCACTTTGGTCCTCACCAAAAAACTCAACAGAAACACCAACTGATTAAGGTATCTACAATGCCTTTGCATTCATTCAGACCCAACATCAGGCATTAAAGTATGGAAAGCTTAAAATGGACAGGTCTTCAAACTGGAGGTGTTTGACAATAACACAACTACCTTTCCAGCTTACCTGTCTCCAAAAAGAGGAATACCAAATTTTTGCACTGTGAGGAGTCAAGAAATAACTTTCAGGAAAGTTATGACAGTTATTATTTAGACCTGTTTCGGATGAACAGCATCTATCGTAAATACATATAGGTAAAATGTGAAGAGAAAGAGATGATGAAAGAATGATGATGGAGATGATGATTCTGGAATGCCAACCAATCAAATAACTAACCTTAAAACTAAACACAAATCTTCCATTTCTGTAAAATCCCTATGAATTAAAAAACAGATACAGAGAAACTTTATAGTTTTTGTTTACCTTTTTATAGAGCAAAAACAAAAGAATAATAAAAGCCAACTTTCTAACCTCATCTGGTGAAATAAGGAGTTTAAAATTAAGAAGGTCATCTGGATCAGGGAAATCTGTCTGACATGTCTTTGGAAGATTAAGTTCACCAATATCTAAAATCCAAGAAGAGGAGTCAGTATTTCAGTGTAAGATATCACACACAGATCATACATGTACCCTCATCAGAAGCTCTAACCACTAAGCTACTACAGCCTCTATAGTAAGCCAAGGTTTTTGCTCACCATAGCATCTCTACTGTACATAAATTTGGATTCTCAGCTTAAGCCAGAATTTACTTGTCTCCTATGAGACAAGTAATAATTGTAAAACAAACAAGGTTAAATTCTGGTTTAACCTGAGACAAGATTTTATCCAGTTGCTTAGTGATCAGTGCATTCAACGACAGTGCTAAGGATTGTGGCTTTAAACCCACATGGGACTCAGAATTGTTTTCTGGATTCCTTGTCCTTGATTTCATCAACAAGATTTTATAATTTACCAGCAAAAATTGTACAAATGTAGCACTCTGCTATCTGCAAATGAGAAAACTTATTTAAGTGCTGTTCCTGATTAAGTGCCACACTGATAGATCAAAAAATTAATGAGTAGTATTTATTAAGAAAATACCACAAGGCCCTGTTCAGATGCATATCATTTCACACATTCTTAAGTTGTGATTGGTCACTATACATTGAACAATACATTATTCCTAAACTACAGTGTGGTACTAATTGCAAATTAAGGTAGCATGTTTGACAGGGAGGGCTGATAAGTTAGGGGGAAGGTAGTAACAGATCAAGTAAGTATCATACTATGTTCTGAATTCTGTTGAAGTTTTAGGTCTCTTTTTCTTCCACAAGTTACAGCCAAAACACCAAGGAGAAAATCAATGACACTGCTGAAGCTGATGACACCTGATCTGCTTGCATGATTAATTAAAATACAAATTTCAGATTGCAGAGGTCAACAAGACACTCTTAAAGTGTTAACTCAACGTTGCTTGGAGATTAGATAAGAAATGAGGCAAAGATAAATTCTTAAGGGAGCCTGTGTATGGGCATAGGTTACACAGTAACTATTGACTGCCTTATGGTACAGTGTACATAGAATAGTCAGACTAAACTTAAACTGGAAAAAGATTATAACATTACAGTTTATAAATCTTAAGTGACAATTTCCAATGATGTCTAGGCAATAATGCTGTAATTTCAAGCAATCTTCCACGATCAAAGGCAACAGCACAAGGCAAAGATCGAGACCTTGCAAATCAAAGTACTAAATACAAAGAAAAGAAAATGGCTTGCAGATTACATCTCTTGGTGCTGCGCAACCTCAGGCAATACTAGCCCTTAATCAACAGTAGGCCTTACTTAATATGATCTTGGTAACTGCTTTTATTGGGGTAAATGTTCCAAATACATTGCATATTTCATGTTGCCTCAAAAAGACTTCAGCGTCCTAATCTCTCAAAATTATATGTACATTTGGCTAAACCCTAAGCATCAAACACCAGGTCAAACCAGGAGGTCAGACACTGGACTACATGTACACTCCAGAATGGTAAATAGGGTATTTCCTCAAATAATGGCCAACCCTCGGTTAATTGCTTCCCTTGAATAATCACCCCCCCACCCCTCTTGACAGAAATGTTTAAAATAATCACTTCCCTCCAATAATCACCCCCCACTACTATAGGTTGCCCGCTAGGGATACCTATAGCAGTAAACTTGGAGGATGATGCTAGAGTAGAGTTTGATCCAGCAAAATTGGTCAGTGATGATTCAAGCTCTGACGCCAAGGACACTGACATTAAGAATTAATCAAGGAACCAAATTTGCAACACTTTAACCCATTTGCCCCGGGAGATTTTGCCGAAAAGCGCGATTTGAAGCTAGTTGAGCAGTTTTCTGGTCACTGTTATGCTATAAAGAGCTAAAACTTACCACAAAGCCATTTACAGGTTGTACACTTCACGGCCTTCTGATCCAGATGCAAAATATTAGCTTGCGAAGTTTGGGGATGCGCAGAAAGCAAAATTTTGAGATTTCGAGGTTTGGGGTTTAAGAGTGACACAGCAGTCTTGACTTTTACTTGTCACTTTCTCTCCTTCCTTTTTTTTTTCTTTTTTTTTCTTTTTTTTTCTCTTGCTGTGGGAAAAGTTTTTAGGAAAGCTTTTAGGATCTTAGGATTAGATAAAAGGAAAGGTAGGTAGTTAGTGCAACAAGATTTTCATGGAAGTTTTAAGGTCAATGTTACATTTTTTTTTTTGCCTTTTCTCCGGTGTCCTTGACTGAGTTGTGCTCATTCTGGTATGGTTTAAAATATCTCTTCACTCTACACTAGTTAGCAGACAAAGTTGTCCTTGACTATTAAAACTGATAACGTCACAAGTGGTAGAAAGGACGTGGATCCGCACAGGCAGTTACGGGTGGCTCAGGGCCAAACGGGTTAATTTGATGTGATTATTTTATGATTTACAGTGCTATCACATTAACTGAGGCCACCCAGACAACTGCTTTCTTTACTACTGGCTTTGATTCCGGCCACCAAAGACATTGTCAAAACATTTTTCAGCTTGCTTTACACACCCTTTTAGAAAAATGGTTCTGACTAAAAGATTATGCCCAATTTTATTGCTTAGATCTTGACTTGTGATTGGCTAATTTCAAAATTTGTCTCAAAAATTTTGTCTGGGTGGCCTCGGTTCATGTGGTCACACTGTAACAGAAAAACAGAACAAAATATTTAGGGCACAACTTCTATTGAACAATATTTTAAATAATCACTTCCATCAAATAATCACCTTCCCCTGAATAATGGCCCCCTTTTGGTGCAAAAAAAGAAATAATCGCCCCTGGCTATTATTTGAGGAAATATGGTGAAAATAAATTGGGTTAGAAAAAGTTAATTGATTAAGGTGAATACAAAAATGTGTTAAAGCGTTGTGTATGGTTAATCGTGTTCTGGTATACATTTTTACATATTTTTTTCTTCTGACGGTTGAAAAGGTGTTGACAGACCATCACGACTCTGGACTCTTATATACAGTGTAGCAAGTAGGCAGTTATTCTCTCAGATGTTCTCAACCTTTATGGCTAGGCTAGGCTCTAACTAGAACATCTAACTAAAATGTCATTTAAAACGAGTATATTATGCCTTGGAAGATTCTAACATGTACATGTTCTTCCGTTGTTTTAGTTCATAAAGTCAGTCTGTTTCCTATGCATTGATTTCTTGTGGTTTTTGGTTAACAGAATCTTGATCTCAGAAGCACTGTTTACATTTCCAGTCAAGTGTTCTAAGCAGGAGTTGATCCATTCGATGATTTCAAGTAGGTTTCATGTAAAGGACTGTTCACTTCTTTTCAGGAAGAAATTATAGCTTTACTTTTGTCTAATTTTACGAGTTATTACCGGCACAAGTAGGCTGAAAAACAGCCTGTGTACAGAAGCCAGGGGGCTAGCCGAAAAACTTCCACACAATGTCAATGCTGAAATCCAGAAATAACATCTCTGATTAAGCGTTGAATTCTGTACGTCCTTCTCTTCTATTTACAATAGCCACCGGCAGAGAACAGATACACCCGCAATCAGTGCAGCAAACATTGGTGGTCTTACTTCACATGCCCATTCCAGAGAGCCAAAATACAAGTAAACGTATACAGATGTGGTATGGCATTAACATTACAACCAACCAGAGGCTTTCCCCCACATTCTGGGGAAACAGGGACATGATTAACGACAGCAATTCACAAATGTCTCTCTCCCTGATTTTTAATGAGGGGAGGGGGGCATCTGTTCACAGGCTATCAGAGCAGTGTATTGCTTTAAGTTCCATGAGTCAAAACTGAGGCAACTTATGCAAGGGTGAAAGAAACCATTTAAATTCTGGCACAACGTTTTGAAAAAGGTAAAACATAAACGCACGGATTAATCTATGACTGACAAACAGAACACATAGCTGAAATAGAAAATTTAGATTTTTAAAGCAACGAATCCCATTGAGAGCTCGTGACGTCGAATCATATGAAAGCATCACTGGTCCACAAAATTCCCTTAAACCTGGTAAACAAACAAAATTCGTCGCACGGGTTGCTGACTAGGTTACTTGTGATAAGGACGATCGGTAAAGGTCGTCTAAAAAATTTCAGAAACTAGCGACTGAAAGTGTGCATGTGAAAGTTAAAAAGTACAAATCGCACTCGTTGTTTTGGTACAACTTTGTCAATTCAACAACAATGCACGCGCGGAAACGCAGTTCTCTTCACGACAAAATGAAACCGGGATGGCAAAGAGGAAAAAGGTCTCTTTAGTGCTACAGCGATCTTAGTTCCTCTTAAAGCTTGTTTATGCGGGAATAATTAATTACGTAGACATTCCCTAAGCGTAAAACAAGAAGGTTAAGTTTCATGATGCAATGGTAGCACAATAAGCTGAGTTACTTCTCTAAGCTCTAAAACCAAACCATGCCGCACCTTTAGTTATCCTTAGTTGCGCAGCAGACGCTCTCTTTGCCCCTCCTTTTGCGCCTTCACCTTCCTTCTTCTGTTGCTTCAACGAAAAAAGCTTGATCATGGCTCTATTTTACTTCCCAGAAGGAAAACAAAACAAAATTTCCACCTTCCGATAAGAGAAAAAGAGTTGCGAAGGCTCAACAAAAAATCTCGCTTTTTCACCGGCACGCAGTGTGAGTTTTGATTGGCTTAGAACTATCGTTTGGTTCTCGTTAGAAGTTCCGTAACAAATCGGAAAAAAACGATCAATTATCGAATGGATTCATTTGTTCCCAGGCAGCCGCCAGCAAATGACGCGGTTACCAATAAATGGCGCGCTTTTTGACTTCTTCCCGCGATTTTTTGCGTCCGGTTGTCAGCAGCCGCGGGGAGTTTGCGGGGAGCGGTGACAGAAATTGGTTTTTTCCTGACATTTAAAAATTCTTTGTTTCTTTCAGTAACTTTGAGCTTTATTCGGAGGTAAAATTTTGAGATAAGCAACAAGTGATTTTTTCCGCCTTTTTTTTCGAAAACTACGATCTACTTGGTCTCACCTCGGTTATCAAAAGGTAAGCCTTGATTTAGTTTCACCAAGAGCCACAAAGTTAACGAGAAAAGTGAAAGCTTAAGTCTTGAAATTTGGGAAACTTTGTTAAGCTCACAGATTTTTTTAAAACTTTGATTTTTTTTTTCAATACTGTACTCTATTTGTTTTGAGACAAAACCATACACGGTTAAAAGTAGACAATTATTTTACCCTGAAACGTAAAACCTTTAAGCTAAGATATTCATAAACTATTTTGTCAACATTATCAAGTCAATGCGCTGGTCTTAAAAGGGCTTTTTATACGTCTTCCAGGTTTCTTTTAAAATATTACGTCATGTCAGTAACCATGTGCCACTACATGAAAAGTGTAAAGAAAAGCAAAACCAGTAAGCATGGAACTTCCAAGACAAAAGCGATATCAACAGACAAAAACCCAAAGTCTCAGTTCGTGTATTCAAGAAGTCCCCTTGGTCTGTTTCGCCTGCTCCCACGAGAAATGCGCTTCTGGATATTCGGTTTCACACCTCCTGCCGACCTTGGACAACTTTCGCTTTCATCAAGGGTTTTTAGAGACGAGATCATTGAATACATTCACGACAACGAGGGCTTGCTGATTATCGTCCCGAGAATTCATCTCAACAGTGACGAGGAATCCTCCCAGCATTTCATGACTTTGGAAACTGAATACTGTTGCAACCATTTTAATGAGCTGGGTAGGCCTTAATTTGCAACTCATTTAACTCTATCTTTACAACCATTAATGTCCCACAAGCCACTCAATTTGTCGTCGTCGTTGTTATTTTTGGTTTCTTTTAGGCATCTTGGTAAAAAGAGCAACGTGCCTTCTTTCAACGAAAGAAAGGTTAAAAGAAGTTGGAATTATTCTTGATAAGGTATTCATCCATGGGTATTTAGCTATAGAGCGTTCCACCTCCACAAGAGAGGCTCGCCACCCTTTATTTGTTTACCTATTTCTATGACTTTCAATAACTTTGGTTTGTAGCAAAGAACGGAAATCGAAAAAATTCTAACTTTTCAGTTCCTCATCGAGAAAGAATGTCCTCTCTTTTTTGTATTTTTATATTTTAGATGCATAGGTTCCTCGTTTAACAAAGGATATTATTTCCGGTATATTCCATATGGAGCGTAAAAATATACACTGCATCGGCTTCCCAACAACAACATCTATTCGCAAGGAACAATAATTAGGACATATCGTTACTTTGGAAGGGGGGCAGGGCTTGTAAATCATGCTTCGTGTAAGTAGTGTTGCACTTGTCAATTCTAATGGGTTTTCCTCCTTTCACCTTTATAATAGATTCTTTTATTCACAAATTTTCAGCTGAAAGACACTCACACGAAGATCTGCACCACACTTGGTAGTGATATAGCTTACAGCTGCTACGGAAAATTTCTCCATTCCTTTGTAGCTGGATGGGAAGACGATGAGAAGTTCAAAGCTTATCTTGCGATTAAAGGTTTGAAAGAAAGACTGTTAATATAATTGCATGCAATTATTAAAGTCCACCATCCATATATCTATTTTAAACGTGATAAACGGCCGCAAATTACATTATTATATTTTTCATAGTATACGATATACCTCAGAAAAAGAGTCATTATAGGATTGCATTACTAACACTATACTGAAGTCTTTACAACAGTCTTCGGCCAAATGTAATGCGTAGCTTTTGCCATTCCAGGAGATCATAATAGGACCTTAGGATAGCTCCTATTATGATCTCTTGCCTTCGTAAATGAAAAAAAAAAGTAAACTGTCTACTTCAAAGGAAGATCTAGCCTGTATCAGATATTCAGGTAGCAAGCGCAGCACTGCGAAACAGAGAAGGGAAATAAAAAAAAAAAGAAAGAAAGAAAAATGCGGAGGAGAGGTGGCGAGAAGTTTTCACGGGCCTTGGTCCTTGGCATTGCATATCCTCGTCTAACGCTTTGGCTTTGTGTCTGCTATCTGAACCCCTTGGCCCAGTTGTTCGAGGGTCGATTAGCATTAAACCGTGCTTAAAATTCTTTCTCTTTTCTTCAAAAGAATTTTCTCGGATCTCTATTTTTTTTTGAAGCGTCCAATCATAAATGGCTGACAAAAAGAATTCAAATGAATTTCCTTTTTAAGCTTTCATATCTGAACTTTAATTTCGCACTAACCCTGGGTTATCTGACCAAGCATTTGAACAATCTGGGCCTGGAAAAAGTCGGACGTCCGAGCAGTCTCACAGAGGAACGACATAAGTCAGGGGTGTAGCCAGCCCATACACCTGTAGGCCCGGGCTTATAAATTTTTGGCTTGATCACTCTACCGCTTGTAATGCAAGTAAATTATGGGTTGTTGGGGTGAGCTAAAAAGGCCTACAACTATTAAAAAAGCTGGCTACGCCCCTGTACGTTACCACTCAGGATGGCTCTCAGTCTTCTCATTTAAATTCTGTGTCTCAGGTAACGTGATTCATACTTACTGAATAATTACGATGTAGAGATCATTAAAAAAAACTGCTCTAGCGTTGCCTAGAAAGTTATGTCTTCAACGCATGTACCTACACTTCCCAGTACTGAACTACCTTTTTTCTTTTCTACAGGCGCTTCTTGTTTAGATGACAGAATAAGGCAGGTCCTGCGCTCTACACCAGGATCACAACCGTGGTACGAAAGATACATCAGAGTCTTCTGCCGAGAAATATTCTTGGACAAATCAAGTGATCTTTGGGAGAAAGGATTTTGGCTTTCTAAGATACTTAAGCCTTGGCCCCTTGTCTTCCAAGCTCGTCTCCTTTACATCCTTTATGGACCAGTCAATGATGACAACGGTAAGAAGTGTTGCTTGTAAGTCCCTTTTACAACGTAAGACTTTGTCATTAAAAAACTCCTAAGATTTCTTGATAACCAACATTGCAGGAACAATAGAGTGGAGTATAGTGGAAAGTTGCCCAACATATCTTGGAGTGGAAGACGCCGAATTAAAAGAACTTGCAGATGCTTTAAAAGTCTTGCACGTATACAGTGACAACAAAGACTGGAATGGCGACGATTTTATCAGCGTCTTTGAGGAGTTAACGGGTTGGTATTCCCTTTTTTAACAATCACAGACGAATGGTCGATCGGAATACTGAACCATATTATATTTCATGATTTTACGACGCAGTGTCTGCGCAACTATAATACATGTAAATATCACAGTCTATGTCAAAGAAGCCCTTGGTGGAAGTTTGTTGTAGTCAAGTATTGAAATGACCATTTATTTATTTGAAGTCATAATTTGTTGGCTTAAACACGTTATCAGAGGCGGATCTAGGGGAGGGGCCCAGGGGGCCCGGTCCCCCCTTTTTCAGACGAACCCCCCCCCCCCCTCTTATCTGAAGGTCTGGATCCGCCACTACGTTGTAACGTAGTTATCTTTTCCGATGAATGCTAAAAATGGTGGTGGTGGTGGTGGGGGGTTACAATTGTCAACATTTCTGTACGTTTGCAGTTTCTTCAGTGAAGTTCCTGGGCTTTTACTGTGCCATAAATAATCCATGAATGTGGCGTATGTCTGATTACCGATAACACCACTATTTTTTGTTTATCTCTATGCTGTACCATTAAGGTACACCAACAGACTGGTGCATGGAGAACGTTGCGAAGCTGCTTAAGCTTTGCGGGGAAACAGTTTGCTTTGAAGTACTTGGAAATAAAGCTATAAATGGAAGAGTTCATGAACTATCCTATCTTGGCTATTATCTAGGACAGGTAACAGATCGTTGTAACTTTGATGTGCTTTTACATAGTGAGAGTAACTAATAGTAAAGCAAAAAAATTATTAAAAGATCTTCTAAAACGTAGTAATATTTGAAGGATTTTAATGCTTACTTTCCAGGTTTTAGGTCAAGAAGACATTACGCATGGAAAAGACACAGGGGTGAAGAGTTTCACAAGCACTTTGCAGGAAGTTCTAAGAGCGATGCAAAGCAGTAAAGATCAGGCTGCACTAGTATCATCACTGTTCAATGTGTGGGAAGAGAACATACTTAGCCTTGGTGAAGGGTTACAGGAAGACTTTGGTATGTACAAACATGTGCCGAGGCAAACATAGCTAAGTTGACTTCACTTATTGGTGGTGCCAGACTCGCTAATGATGAGAGGTGTACGCAGATAGCAGGGGCACCCAACGGGAAATTTTGAGAAAAAGACCTAAAAACAACAACAAAGCGTGAATAAAGTTTTCTGAGACTATTTTAAGCAATTTGGGAGATTGCTGGAAAAAAAATTATCTGTTCCTCACTCCCAGCAAGACTGATGGAAGAGTTCCCAGCCAGCAACCTTACAACTTGGAACCTGACTTACTGGGCAGTTTCATAGGGCACAATTCAGATCTTGAGTGGTAAGTAACCCATACAAGTAACCCGTACCAGCTATTCTAGACTTCAAATCCCCTCTGACACCCTGAATTATATTTTTCCCAGCAACACTTTCCTATTATTTCTTTCACATCTCCCAGCCAGCAAAAATGTGCCTGAAGAACAGATATTTTAAGGAACAGATCCATTGGGTGCCCCTGAGATAGAATATAACTTCAATTGAAAACTCTGCGATAAAAAAAATATAATTTAATCTCTAATATAACAGACACCAAAATTGTCAAAAGGGCTTCAGGAATTACTTTTTGCCTTGGAAATAAAGAGTCAGGAGGCTGCTTGGGCTAAATCTTTTCTAGTGTACTACCACTGGTTTTATAAGAATATCACTGGATTGTATGACGAAGACTTGGACTTCCTCATAAAAGCTATCAAGATAAAACGTTATATACATAGTTCAGTTTGAGCCCTCCTGGTCGGACACTGGGCATATATTTTTACTACTTTGGTCTGAAATAGAGTTTGTTCTCTTTGGAACCAGACAGGGACTGGAACTGGGAGTGTCTTTTAACACTCTTCTCACAGCAAGCCCTAATATTTCATGGTAATGATTGTTTCCGGTACCGTGGTCTCAAAATAACGGGACCGAAATTGGGTTCCCGGTCAATTTACTGCGGGTTATATACCGAATACGAAACTAAAACGTTGATTAGCATATCATCTTTCTTTTGTTTGCCATCTTAAATTGTTTCCAAAGTGCATTGAACGTAATACTGATTTTACGGCTTTCAGGACCAAGAAAAAATATATATGACTTCCAAAACTGAAAACACTTAAGATGTGGGTTCCCATGAATTTCCACGGAACCAAAAAATTGTCACGGATGGTTTCAGATTCTGGGTAGGGAATTAAACTAAAATTGTTCTCCATGGGAATTGAAATCCTGGGGCTTGCTTAGCACAAGTTCAAGCCACCTCAAAGATTCGTGTAACATACGACAGCTGTCATCCAGCATTATTAAATATTTTTCTTTACAGATTTTGATACCCCTGAAGAGCAAGAACAAGTCTTTGCAGCAAGCGTACACAATTTATCCAAAATGGCTGGCATACTACTAAAAGAATGTATTGCAAAATAGAGACCGTCAGAAGATATGATAGGACAAGAGAGAATGAGAACATTTTCTAAATGAATTTGCAGGAAAATTTAAAAATATTTAATGAAACGAACAATGCCGTGAAAAAAATTTAAAAGAATGTCAATATTTATAGAGACCCTTTAAGGTATTGTACATTTTCTTCCTGATCTCGACACTTTTTACTGATAATTACTTTACATGCTCATTCACTGAACGTTTTACTTCTTACGCCTAATTATAAGATCCACTAAGAGAGTGTTAAAACTGATCTAAAATGAGTATTAACCATATCAATCCAGTTCAAGTGAATCGCCACTGACATTCATTTAGTGCAACATTAGATTAGCATTTAAGGTGGCAAAGACATTGATGGTGCAGTAGTGTTGGGTTTGCAAGAGACTAAATAAAATGAAACACTTGAGATCCACTTGACGTATTAAATATTCTAATATCAAATGTAACATAAACTGTACGGTAGTTCAGTAAGTCTTGATAAAACGCCCCAGTGCTGTAAGTCTGGCTGTGAGAAAGGCCATTTAGAATGCAGTCTTTGCACCTTATGAATTTCAGGGAAAAAAGCAGTTCTTTTACAATAAAAGACTTTGTCACTTTGTATTGTTTTTTTTCTTTTTTGCATGATGTAGGATTTTCTGGGCAGCGTTTCTCACGAGTTATTTTCGATTTGAATCTTCCTGGTTTGAAGGATTGTTTGGTCCCGGTTTGTAACGGTTATACATGTCACGAAGTAAAAACTGGCCTGTACTGTTACCTGCACTGCTCGGGCTGGTATTGGGGCTTTTTAGTACTACTACGTATTTGCACGAAGAGGTACTCCCTATATAGTCTATATAGACTTTCTAAAACATTTAAAATTTCTAGCTCGCTCTTCGCGCTCGAAAAAAATTTTGAGCTAGACTTGTAGGCAAGTACTCTCTATAATGCACTTTATGGGGAGGCTCCGCCCGAAAGGGGTACCTTTTCAGGCTTCAGGTACATGAAAGGGTTGGAATTTCACTTGTTGCAGTATATAAAAGGATAGGGAAACCTGCTATTTTAGTTGATAAAAAGACCCAAGGGCTAACAGACGCATTTCATGGCAGGACTGAAAAAGTCGAGAAGTCGTTTTGATTTTTTGACAAAGCAAAATCGAGAGAAAAAGCACATAGCAGACATAGCAAGGTTCGAGGTTCGCTCTCCAAATAAAAATCATCATTAGGTTTGGTTTGTTTGCGAAACACGCGCAAAAATTCTATTGAGTCACCCAGAGACCCCGGGAGGTACTCCCTTATATAAACTATACAGGTAGTATGTGCCGCCCCATCGGATAGGTTTTTGCGCCTTTTTGGTCTGAAAACGGGTATAGATTTTGCCCATGTTGGTCTGTAATCGGGTATGGTTTTCGAGAGAACTACGGGAGTGTATGAACGTATTTATCGTTTTAAATCCAAATGAGTAAGACAGAAAGAGAAATATTCGAATTTTAAATGGATTTGAAGAATTTTATGTGTGCGCTCTATTCTAAGTAATGATGACATAATTTCTGTCTTAAGGCCAGGTCTGAAAACGGGTATAGATTTTAGAGGTCTGGTCTGAAAACGGGTGTGCAAAATGACATTTTTTGGTCTGAAATAGGGTCAGGATTTGAAGAACAGGGCGGCACACCCCCACCAAGAATTCCCAAGAGTACCCACCTTAGACCAGAGACATCTCTCACGACCCCGTGTCTGTAGCCTTTGGGGCGATCGAGACGATCATATAGAAACTACTAATCGTCCCAGTCGTCCGGATCGTCTCGAGATTTTTTGAAACGACTTGAGCGATCGGGCAGAAGATCATATGGAAACCAGGCTTCAGTATATAAATTTCACTCTAAGCGCGTTAGTCTTCCTCTAATGTACGCGTTTCATCAGGAGAACTAAATTGTCGGGAAAACATGCGGAAAAACTTTCGTCGTTAATAGTATTAATGAAGGGTCACATTGAAATCAAGTGATTCATGCTGTTAAAAGTACCATTTGACGAAAAATAATTACCCCCTCCTCCCCGTCCGTCACGGTCTTTACTAATCAAACGCGACTCTAGTTAATCAGTCAGTCAATAACATGACAGCTTTATTGTGCCACACTGCTCACTCGACACCGCCTCCAGTAGCCGATTCGATTTCATGCAAGCTATATATTTTTAGTGCCGGAGTTGCACATGTTAACCTCATTGGAATGGGTGGAAAACTCGCTAAAGATCACAAAAGGGACAAAATAATCGAGGGCGATTTTGTAGATGTCGAGAAGTTCTCTGGAGGAGTCGATGAATTCGGTGAGCGAAAAGGCGAAGGAGTGTATTGCTACCAAAATGGCGACATTTACGACGGCGATTGGAAGAAAGGAATGAAACACGGATATGGACTTTACACCTACGCAAGTGGTAAAAGGTATAGAAATCTAACATCATCGTTAAGGCCTCTGAGTGCAAACCAAAAACTTGGTTATTCATGTATGTAATGTCGTTACTTTGATATGGACATCAAGTTACTTCCGGTAGTTCTCAGGGTAATTTTAATTACATTTGGCTCTTTATAAACATATTACTTCGTTTTTCTTTGAGATCCTGATTCACTGAGTAAGTTCGTTGTTTTTCTAAGCTCTTTCAAACGAAAATGTTGAATTTAAAAGTGATTTTAATAAGACTTTTGTAGCTTATCTCTATTATGTTTACAATGTCGATAGCAGCGAATGCAAATTTCTCAAATTCGGCTATAGTCCTAAAGAAGCTAAATTCGCCTTCTTGAATAGACGAATATTTGACATGTTTAATGTGCAATTAAAGGGTGGATTGTTTCCAAGTAAAATATTGAACCGACAAAACCCCTTTCGTTGGAATATAAGCCATTACAAAAATCAATTAGATCATACCATTGTTCTTGAAGTATTGCTTCAATATCGAACACAGTAAGCAGCTCTACCAGGATGTGGAATCGCCGCACAGAGTAGTTGAAAATTATAAATAATAGATCATGAAATGATTTGGGTGTAATCTTGGAATTTACGTTTGCGATAAATATTGCGGTCTTCATGCCCCCTATTGTGTTGTGAATATTTTGCCCGTATGGGGTAGTCAAACTTCAAGCCCTTCTGCCTATGTGAACTTTTTATTGCCTTAAAGGCAAATATTTTCAAAATCTGAAGTTGATACCAAGAAAAATATGGAACGTAAGCGAGAAGACCTGAATTTTTTATGTACTTACTTCTTTAAATTAAAAAATCCCCAAATAATACCTAAATTTAGAGTCCCCACTTTGTATGGTGCTTTTGGAGACTTCCTCCTATGAATTTTTAATTCAATGTTATTTTTATTTTCTTGTTCTGTGGAGTAGATATTTATGACGTAAAAAATGATGAAATAAATAGTTCCTCACGAAATTGCATGGACAGCACGCGACAGATTGCGCTCAGAAATTGCGATCATTGGTCACCATTGCGTGACATAAAAATAAGAAATTCGGTTCCAGTCCATCCTCTTTGTCTCACTGCATTATCAGACGGGTTGACCAGCATGTGCTTCTTCTTGTTTTCATATATACGCTCTTATTTTTTCTGTGCATCCTTAAAACATCTCGTTTACACATAACACTTTTTAGTCGCTTTCGTCAATGCACACGTGTTCGAAAACGGATATTTTTTTTATATTTGAATCATTATAAAATGATCCTTGACTTTTGGGTAGACAAAGTTATCTAATGTTCCTGGGCTCTATAACCCAGTAAACCTCCGAGATCTTTCTCTTTGAACTCTGTTATAAATGTTTTCGTCGGATATGTATGGGCGGAAGGTAAATCCGTGGAGGAAAATCCGTTTAGTTTCAAAATGAAAACGCATACGGTTGGATGGGTCCTTTTAATTTCACCGCCAATCCTCGTTTGTGTTTTGTATTGTACTGTCATTGAGCGAGTATTCTTTTCAATTCAAACGTACGAGGAATTTATCGTTGTGAATATTTGTAATTTGACAATTCCAAAACGAGACTTTCTTTCCATGAAATATGTTGGTCAAGGGCTATTATTTCTGCGTCGTAAAAATTTGTTTTATCACCATATTTGCTATTAATAATCTGTCAATTTTTGTTTTCCTTTATGTGGATGGATTTGATTTGTTTGTTTTTCAGCATCAAAGGATGGTTCTACAAAGACCGCTTCATAGGATCTGAACCAAACGAAAAGTTAAAGAAGGAAATGAAAAAGAAAATGAAAACAAAGCCTGGGGCTGAAAACGATGCGCCACCGCTTCCTCCTCCTGCAAGTTTAGTTTTGTAAGTCTTATCATGTAAACGCAGTGAGTAGCAGTGAGAGGGTTATAACTAATTAATGGGTGTAAAGTTCCTTTCTCATCCTTGTTCTTCACTTTTTCCCTGTTGTATGAATTCGACAGGTAATCTGAATAAGGCGGCGGGGAAGGAGACTTGGACGGAGTAGTTAGGGCGCCTGTCAATGTAAATCCCGCGGGGAATTCCGGCGACACCAACGAGAACGGCAAAAAAGTAATAGGTTTAGACTGGCAGAACAACAACTCTGCACATGTATCACGCTTTTTGTACATTTCTTTGCCCTCGTTGCACGACTACGGCAATGAAATTAGAGGTTTTTAGGAGGTGCGTACTATCAAAGACTACGACCTGAAACTTCTTAATTTCACGTTTTGTGGAGGACGAGCACAAGACAACGACCTTCTTTTTCTTTTTCTGAACTGGATACAGTCCGTTAGAACTCAACTCCAGAAAAATTACCCAACATTTGACGAAATGAACGAAATGGAATACGCGCGATTAAATTTGAAGCAGCGCGAACACACTTCGTAGCCGTCGCCACTATTGCCGTCGTTAATGCTTAATCTCCCTAATGTGGGGGAAGGGGTGGGGCGGTGAAAAGTTTACGTTCTTTTGGTAGCAAGGGATTTTTTAGACCCTGTTTACATGGAGTGGGGGATCCCGGTTTAGTGGGGTAGGTTTCTTTTGTTTTGTGTTCCCCAGAGAGTAAAAACAAAAGAAACCAACCCCACAAGACCGGGGTCCCCCACTCCATGTAAACAGGCCCTTAATTAAATATCTCCAGAATACGTATTAAAAGACAATGATGGATTTATTATTACATACACCTTCAATTAACTTATCTTAATACTTCTTTGGAGTGCTGCGACGATTTAACAACGTGTTTTTTATTTTCATGATAAGCAATGCCCAAACTTGACAGCTTTTACATTGTAGGTGCATAATCGTAGTCCCAGTTGCCCTAGACTACGAGTAGTCCCCATTTTTCCTCAGGGATAGAAGAAAATAGCGCCTCGTCTTTCTCGGGAGAAAGATTAAATTTGAAGCAGCGCGAACACACTTCGTAGCCGTCGCCACTATTGCCGTCGTTAATGCTTAATCTCCCTAATGTGGGGGAAGGGGTGGGGCGGTGAAAAGTTTACGTTCTTTTGGTAGCGAGGGATTTTTTTAGACCCTGTTTACATGGAGTGGGGGACCCCGGTTTAGTGGGGTAGGTTTCTTTTGTTTTGTGTTCCCCAGAGAGTAAAAACAAAAGAAACCAACCCCACAAGACCGGGGTCCCCCACTCCATGTAAACAGGCCCTTAATTAAATATCTCCAGAATACGTATTAAAAGACAATGATGGATTTATTATTACATACACCTTCAATTAACTTATCTTAATACTTCTTTGGAGTGCTGCGACGATTTAACAACGTGTTTTTTATTTTCATGATAAGCAATGCCCAAACTTGACAGCTTTTACATTGTAGGTGCATAATCGTAGTCCCAGTTGCCCTAGACTACGAGTAGTCCCCATTTTTCCTCAGGGATAGAAGAAAATAGCGCCTCGTCTTTCTCGGGAGGGGTGATTTTCAAGCGCGCTCGCGTTTTGCTCGCTCTAATATCCTAGAGGAAAAATGGGGCCTACTCGTAGTCTACAGTTGCCCTAAAGATGGATAGTGTTATCTCGGAATAAATGTAATCAGTAGGTAACTCGATTGGCTTTCCACTGGATGGTACTAATTAGTAGACAGCGCTATCCGACGTTTGAACACTGCTTTGTTTATAAATAAAAACCTCCGTCAAGTTTATTGCCAATGATTGAAGAATATCGTAAAGCTACCTTTCTTATGTGCAAATCTTTTCCTTCCTTATGTATTGCAAAACACGAGTCAGATTGTTTCTTTGTAATCAGTTAATAACAGTGTTTCTTTGCCTCAAATAGTTCACCCCCTGCAGACGATGACAACAGATCGAAACCTCTAGTACAAATTCGTACCTCAACCAGTCACGAAGATGTTTCCAAAGACGACAGTCTGCTTGGAGATGGAGATTTCCGTCGGGTAAAGAGTGAGCGTCGACCAAAGAACTATTTCCGAAGAAATTTCAAGCTCCCCAGTAAGAATGAGGAGAAGTTGGAAAGGCAAAGAAGCTTGAGGTTACGGCAGTCCATCCGCGCTAAATGGGGCTTGCCTGAGCCTTCTCGAAAGAATCCGCTGCTTTCTGCTGATTAGGGCTAGCAATTTTGTAGATTCCATTTTTTCTTACAATAATTTTATTTATCAGATTTTGCTATGATTCTTCGTTCCAAAACAACAAGGATATTTGATATCAGAAGAAAAATATGCTCATATATATAATTTATAGATTGATATACAAAATCGGTATTGATCGTCATATAGTAACCTGATTTTTAAACTGTCTAAAGTGACTCACTCATAATCCTCATACATGTCTTGTACACAGGATAACGGTGTGTTGGGGATAAGAGTAGTGGCGTCTGAGGAGAATTAGCCGAATTTTTGGGGAGTGTAAAAACTGGGGAGTAAAATTTAATAGATAGCTCATGAATAAAATGCGCGGGAAACTTGTTTAATTTATGCTAACGACGTTCAGGCAAGCACTAGTAATGACGTCACAGTTTAGCGAGCCCGGCCCGTTGTTCTTTGAACATAAAAGCCCACCACTTTTCGTCAAACCTTTTCGTAGCCTAATTTTGGAGGGAAGAAATCGAACAGATTTAATAGAGGTTGTAACTTTTTTTTGTTACGATGGCTCTTACCAACAATTCCGATATTAAAGCAACGCGCCGTTCGTCAGTTAATTTTGAGAGTTAACTAGTCGTCATTTGCATACAAATTGGCTCTACAGCCTTGACTTATTATTATAAAACACAAAACAATTAATGACTTAACAAGGGTCAATCAAATTGTGCTTTTTACTCTCTGCTATGGTTACGTTGCTTTGCTTAATAAGTAGGTACCAAATGTACACAAGGCAAATGCACTCCAACTAAAGAACAAACATTTTACCAGACAATGTCCTTTTTAGCCTTGTATTGTTGAGCATTCAGCTTTTTTGTACAGTAAAATGACTGAATATTCCGTCACGGTGTAATTTTTCTTTTAAGGAAACACTTTTTTCTTACATACACGCATATACACTTTATATACACCCATATACAGCTTATATACACCCATATACAGCTTGTATACAACCATATACACCTTATATACACCCATATTCACGTTATATACTCCAATCATAATAAACGTTATAGGCATATACACCTTATATACACCCAAATACGTCGTATATACACCCATATTCACCTTCTATACCACCCATATACACCTGAAATACCCCTTATATACCACCCATATACGCCTGATATACACCTTATATACAGGCATATACTTCCACTATACACCTTAAATACACCCATATTCCCCTTATATACACCCTTATACACCTTATGTACACGTTATATGTATATATATGTAACAGGGGTAACAAGGGGTAAAATGGGGGAACAGGGATAACAATGGGTAAAATGGGAGAACATGGGTAACAAGGGGTAAAATGGGGGAACAGGGGTATCAAGGGGGAACAGAGGTAACAGGGGAAACAAGGGGTAACAAAAAGGTACAGGGATAACAAGGGGGAAGAGGGGTAACAAGGTGGAACAGAGGTAACAAATGGTAACAAGGGGAAACAGAGGTAACAGGGGTAACAACGGGTAAGGAAGGGGAACAGGGGGAACTGAGGTAACAAGGGTAACAGGTAAAACAAGAGGGAGTCTTTTAATCTTAAATCTTTAATCGTTATTTATACACCGTGAAAATTTCATCATGTACAATAAATTCTAATACTATGACTAACATTTTAAAACCTAAAAATCCTAATCCTAACATGATATTAACTTACAACAATATGCCACTTAGGAAACCTGATTTCCATGAATGCTTTGTTTAAAATTATGATAGAGAAGTCGTTTAAATTGATTTAATGAACCAGACTCTTAGCCTCTCCGCAGACGTCCTTTGGGGTTCGTTTGTCACGCATTCATTTCTAATGTTACAGGGAAAGCTGTTGCAAAGGGTTGCGCCGCTGTAACTAAAACTATTTTTCATGTAGTTAGTTCTTGAAAAGGGGACAACAAGTTTGTTTTTCGAGTCCCTCGGAGAACAGTTTGATTCATTTCGCTTTATAAATTTAGACAAAAAATATTCGGGAACCAGCCCGTTTAAGACTTGAAAACCATTAAGGCGTTCTGAATTTGACGTTGAGATTTCAAGTCTTTCCATCTGAGTTGCGAAACAAGGAATCGACAGCTACGTCAAAGTTTGATGAAGTTATTACTCGTGCAGCACGGTTTTGCAGTTTTTGAAGTTTGTTAGATAATGTTTTGCCGCAATTACCCCAGACTAGGCTGCAGTAATCAAAGTGAGATTGAACTAGTGAGTAGTATATATTGAGTAGGATGGATTGGGGCACAAATGGCTTAACTCGCTTTATGGCTCCAATTGCAGAAGCGATCTTTTTACACAGTTTATCAATGTGGGAATGCCACGTTAAATTTTCATCGATATATATTCTAAGTGATTTCACAGAGGGAACTTGTTCAATCGGAACATTATCAATGGAAAGTTCGAGTGTATCAGACAGAGTACTTAATCTTTGCCTGGAGCCGATCAACATAAATTCAGCTTTTGTAGCTAGCCCTGTAGCTTTAGTTTTTGACAATTTATTTAGATGGGTAAAGACATCACTGGTAGTAGTTAGAAGAAAACAGAATTTGTTTTAATTTTCAGTAATATTTTTTAAATAAAGAGACCCCTCGTCCGAAGTTAAAGGTATTTCGCGGGCTAGTCTGGGGCTAATAGTTGAGAAGTGTTCGTTAAAGGCGTTGGAAATCTCGTTAGAGTTACAGATAGAGATGTCATTTACTTTCACATCCTTCACTATCTGGTTGCTCTGACGACGAGACATCAGGCTGTTAGTAGTTTTCCAAGCCCGTCGAGCATTTCCTTCGGATTGAATAAAACTATTGTGATAATAGGATGCCTTAGTGGTTTTCACTTTATTGTTGATTCGATTTTGGAGCTTTCTGCAATTGCCCCAGTCTTGAGGATTCTTCGTTTTTATCGCTTTCCTCTTAGCAGCATCGCGACAGGGCATACCTTTCTTCAAGGCTGAATTAATCCAGGGTGTTTTGTTCAGTTTAGTACGTCTAGTTCGAAAAGGAGCATGTGAGTTAACAACGCGCAAAAATTTTGTTTTCCAGTTAGACCATACCAAATTCATTGAACGACCAGTCTTGTTGCGAGATGTCATTTCGACAATTTTCACGATCAAAATTTCGAAAATTTCTGTAAGAGATGGAAGAGTGTCCCTTAAATGGTAAATCAGAAGATATTTTCCGATAAACATAGACGAGACCATGATCACTGAGGGCAATATGGGAGAAACCGGAACAGCCTGCTCTGTCTGTATAATTTGTATAGATCAAATCAATTAGTGTAGATGAGGATTTTGTAACACGCGTTGGTTTATTTTTTAGTTGTTTGAGCCCATATAAATCCGAAATCTAGAGTAAAAACGATGAGTGTTTGCATCAGGTGTAGGAGAGGCCAAATTACAGTTTAAGTCAACGAACAAATACTCTAGGTCGAAAGAATCTAATTTGCCTGTAAATGACTCGTAACTCGAAAATAAATCGGTTGGAGAACAGGGAGGTCTGTACCATGTTGCTACTAGAAATGGCTTAGAGTTCGGTTTACGAATTTCTATAGTTAAATTTTAACTATAGAATTATATTACGTTAAGATCGGAGCGAACTATATAAGAATTAGAAGACTTAATGTAAAAACCTACCCCTCCTCCATGTCTATTTCTGTCACGACGAATAAATTCATAGCCTAATATATGGAGTTCGGAACTTTTTATGGATTCGTCAAGTTTGATTTCATTAATTGCCAAAATATCAAATGAAAACTCACCAAAAAAGACTCTAAAATCGTCAACATGTTTGACGAGACTTTTAATTTTCACACAGACAAATTTGAAACCACGTTTAGCTTGTAAAAAAACTAGACAAATTAGACGAACCTGAACCACCAGAATAAATTTCGTTGTCTACTAATTCTGGCGACGTTTGAGAAACTAGAGGATAAAAGGGGTAACAAGGGGCAAAAGGGGTAACAGGGCGAACAAGAACGAGGGGTAATAGCGGTAACAAGGGGGAACAGGAGTAACGAGAGGTAACAAGGGGTAACAAGGGGTAACAAATAATAACAGGGGTAACAATGGGTAACAAGGGGTAACAACGAAGAACAAGAGGGAACAGGGGTAACAACGAAGAACAGGGATAACAACGGGTAACAGGGAGTAAAAAGGGGTAAAAGGGGATAACAGGAATAACAAGAGGTAACAAGGGTAACAAGGGGTAACAAAGGTAATAAAGGATAAAAAGGGGTAACAGGGGTTAACAACGGGTAACAAGGGGTAACAGGGGTAACATGGGTCCCAAGGATTAACAGGGGTAATAAGGGGTAAAAGGGGTAATAAGGGGTAACAGGGGTAACAAGGGGTTAAAGGGGTACCAAGGAGCAACAAGGAATAACAAGGGGGTAAAAGGGGTAACCAGGGGTAACAAGGGGTAAAAGGGGTACCAAGGAGCAACAAAGAATAACAAGGGGGTTAAAGGGGTAACAAGGGGTAACAGTGGTAAGCGGGGTAAGCGGTGTAACAAGGGGTAACAGGGGTAACAAGGGGTAACAGGGAAAACAGGGGTAAAAGGGGTAACGAGGGATAAGCGGTGTAACAAGGGGTAACAGGGGTAACAAGGGGTAACAGGGAAAACAGGGGTAAAAGGGGTAACGAGGGATAAGCGGTGTAACAAGGGGTATCAGGGGTAACAGGGGTAACAAGGGATAAGAAGGGGTAGCAGGGGTAACAAGGGGTAACAGGGGTAACAAGGGGTAACAAGGGGTAACAGGGGTAACAAGAGGTAACAGGGGTAACAAGGGGAAACGAAAGGTAACAAGGGGTAACAGGGGTAACAAGAGTAACAAGGGGAAACGAAAGGTAACAATGGGTAACAAGGGGTAACAGGGGTAACAAGGGGTAAGAAGGGATAACAGGGGTAGCAAGGGTAACAAATGGTAACAGGGTTAACAAGGGGTAACAGGGGTAATAAGGGGTAACAGGGGTAACAAGGGGTAATATGGGGTAACAAGGGGTAATATGGGGTAACAAGCGGTAATATGGGGTAACAGTGGTAACAAGGGGTAACAAGGCGGAATAGAGGGGTAATATGGGGTAACAGGGGTAACAAGCGGTAATATGGGGTAACAGTGGTAACAAGGGGTAACAAGGCGGAATAGGGGTAAGAGGGGTAACAAGGGGTAACCATGGTAACAAATTACGAGAGAGTCGGTACCCAGGAACTCTTTTGCCCGTACTTGAAAACTTTCGTCCCGCCTTTTTTCTCGACCCGACTGACTGCCCCTGGGTCTCCGGGGATGGTGAATCTCTCGCCTTCGGCTCGTGATTCACAATCTTTTCGAGTTTACTGGCACAATAAACCATAGGTTTTAAACCAATCAGAACGCGCGTACCGTCTTAGTTATTTTGATATACACCTTATATACCAGCCACACAGACCTGATTTACACCTTATATACTTTCATATACACCTTTATTTAAGCAATAAAAAACGTTTTCCGTGTTTGCATAGCCTGATATAAACACGAGAGGGGTTGGGAGAATTCGAGACAGTTATGCAAACCCGAGACGAAGTCGAGGGTTTGCATAACTGTCGAGAATTCTCCCAACCCCTCGAGTGTTTATATTAGGCTATGCAAACACAGGAAAAAAGTTTTCTATTGCTTTTATAAAATAACTTTACTGAGAAAAAACTAAAAACTCTTTGTTATGGCACTGATTAAAACAGGAACTCCTACCAGTCTCAAAGTTTTGTACACGAAGTCACGCGTAATCAGTTTCTTGTTTTGCAAAAAGATGCTTTCCAAAATACGGATTTTTCTCGCTTAAAATGTCAGCTTTAGCGAAAAAAAATTGACACAGCTTGTTTATAAAGATTTTCCAAGTTTCAGCCGACGAAGGAATGGGTGAATAAAGTAACCTTGTCAAGTTTGGAAGTCAAAAACTTTTTCAAATTCGTGCTTACGTGATTAGCGCGCGAAAAGCAAAACATCTTGACGTCACAACCATGTTTACATACTCTCATGCAAACACCCCTCTCGGCCAATCAGAGCGCGCGTACCATCTTAGCTATTTTACAAACACCCATATTCACCTTATATACAACCATATACACCTAATATGCACCTTATATACACCCATATTCACCTTAGATACTCCAATCATAATACACGTTATAGCCATATACACCTTATATACACCTATATTCACCTTTTATACCACCCATAGACACCTGAAATGCACCTTATGTACCACCCATATACGCCCCATATACGCCTTATGACAGGCATATACTTTTAAGATAAACCTTAAATACACCCATATTAACCTTATATACACCCATATACAGCTTACATACCGCCATAGAAAACTTAAATACAGTCATATACACCTTATATACACCTTATATACACCCATATCCACCTTTAATACATCCATGTACATCATATACATTTAATATACACCCATATTCACCTTATATCCTCCCATCATAATACAGGTTATATACAGCCATATACACTTTATATACTTTCTTGTCCTTGTGTGACAGTAGCTATCTCTGCCTCGAACCGATCAAGATATATTCCGTTTTTAAAACGTTCAGTGTAAGCCTACTTGCTATTAGGTAGGTTTGGAGATATCGTAAATCTACATTGATATTCTGTTGTGGCTTCGGGATGCTGCAAGCAGTGAAAGTCAAATTAGTATCATCTGCGTACATTCGTGTAGATACAAAATCCATTATAGCACTAAGATCATTTATGTTTACGAGAAACAAAAGAGGTCCCAGTATTGAGCCCTGGGGAACTCCGCATTTTAGAGTTGACTTCTCAGAGAGTACCCCATTATCGGGAAATTCTCGACGTTTAAGAGAAAGGTTAAACAAATCAGTTAGGACTTTATTGCATACCCAAACCCGTTGCTTTGGCGACGTCTAATTTTGACAGTAACTTCAAAACTCTTGACGGTTTAATTTCAGTAAACACAAACGAGGTCGTCCCACGTTTTAAGACGTCTTAGGCATTAATAGATGTCGTAGGAAAGTTTGCAGCGAGCATTGGACCCATCTGGGGTAAAATTACCATTTAATTGATTTGCGTTATCTTCTGCATTATTTAAGGTTCTATTAGACGATGTTAAGATTTCATTAACCTCAGTAACACCTAAGTTTTTACCCATTAAGTCTTTAAATACCTTTCATGTGGTCTTTGAGTCTCCTACGCTCTCATTTAGCTTATGACGATAATATTTTCATTTTGCGCATCTTATGGAATAAGTAACTGCGTTTCTCGCATGCTTGTAACCGGACCAATCGTTTTGTGAACCATATTTTGTGGCTTTCCTTTTCAAAGAGTCCCTAGTGAACATTTCTTTCTTAATTTCCGAACTTAGCCAAGGGGCTGTCTTATTCCGTACCTTAATAACTCTCTTTGCTACATGTTTATCAAGGATATCAAGGAAACATTCACCTTATATGCATCATATACACCTTAAATGCACCTAATACAGGGCTTCAAGTGGCCTTAAGCAAAAATATAGGGCTTAATATAGGGGCAATTTTTCAAACATATAGGGCCAATATAGGGAAAATATAGGGATTTTTTAAAGCGTATTTTATCCAGTGCCAGTTTTGCAACTCTACAGAAGGTATGGAACAGAATACATTTTAGTCCAACATTGTGAACACAAGTAGTGAATAAGGTCACTAACTTTGAGCACGCGAAAAAAAAAAATGTACCTCTATTACTACACACACTGACCCTAAAGAAGTACGGTGAAAATGCTGTTATTGTGTTTTGCAACTGTTAGAATTCTTTCTAGGTGAAAAAGTGAAATTGGTATGCCAATACAACTTTAACCTCATGCTTAAACCCCTTTTTATTTTCTGGCGGGTAGCTCATGCTGTGGAGTTTTTCTCACATTGACAGAGCGTGAAGCTGGTTTGTTTTAAACCTACTTATTTCTGGTGGTTTTTGTTTCTGACAATGTGACCACTTTTGAAGCGTTAACCTTGATACTGCAACTCAAAAACCTTTTGATAAAGGTTTTAGTTTCTATAGTTTGTTCCAAAATGCTTGAATGGTGTTTTGTCCCTTTAAGCAATGACTCCTTACCATGTTTTGTTGGGCTGGCCCCAGAGTTTTAGAGATGCTTGCAAGATGTAAAATTCTCATGAAGAGTGATGTACAGATCCAAACTTAAAAGAAGGAATTATAGCTTAATCTCGAAGCTACACCAACAAACCAAGTATGGAGAATTGTACTTGACGACTTATACCCTCCACTTTTTTGTGGATAAGGCGAATCTTTGGAGTGGAGCACAGTGTCTTTATATGTAATTCCTTTTGCTTGCGAATATTCAGTTAATCAAAAGTGTCACCTTCTGATCAGGCAGACCACGGTTCTGGTTCTCTACGTGAACCATATCATTTGCAGCATTGGTTTTGTCTTCCGTTGCAATTAAAGGAGCAACATTAGTCTTGAGAATGGTACAGTCGTTCTGTCAGACTGAGCTTTAACCTTGCACATTATTAGAGATGCCTCATCACAGATTGGAAATTCTTATTTTCCTGCTGGCTACTTTAAAGGCAACCAATTATTGATCAATCCCCTTCCATTTGAAAAACGAGTGCACACAAAGTTGCCGCATACATACTCCTTCTAAATTCTGAACAATATATGAATAAAGAATCACTGCTCACTTACACGCACTTATAATAAACTTATTACCAGTTTGGTCTTGGATGGTCCGAAAAATTCACTGTCTTTGTCACATTCCACGAACAGAAGTTCATGAACTTCAGTCTATTCTTATTTTCTGATGGAATTATGGGGATTGTAGGGCATTTACAAACTAAATAGGGAAATATAGGGAAAGTTTAAAAATATAGGAAATATGGGGACACTTGAAGCCCTGCTAATATACACCCATATACACGTTATATACATCTTATATACCACCCATATACACCTTGTATACACCTGATACACATTTATGTACACCCATATACATCTTATATGCACCTTATATACACCCATATACACCTTTTATAGAGTCATATACACCCATATTCACGTGGGTAGTTAGCAAACCACGCTTTTTCGTACATTTCTTTGCCTTCCCTGCACGAATACGACGTGAAATGACCAAATTTTGCGTTTTTTTGACGACGGGAAAGGCAAGGCGATAAATTATACCATCTCTGTTCTAACTCAGGCGTGGTCCCCTCCTCTCAGCTCCAACATAAATTCCCTTCTTTTATGTAACTGGGCAACTTGTGATAATCGTGAAATGGTTTGAAAGGATGCGGAGTCTATTTTCAGCAACGTTTTCACCAAGGTCGCCGTAGTCGGATCGTAAAGTCCTTATTACCAAGCCATTACCTCCCTCAATCTCTCCGTATTGATTGTCTGCCGATCACGCTTAGCTGGAGGTAGCGGCTTTCCCAGACTGTTTGCAGGGTGTCAAGAGCTTTAGGGGTCCAAAAATATAGGAATATAGGACTTAGCGACCTGAAAATATAGTACAAAACCCACCAAAACTGCAAAAATATAGGACTAATCCGGTAGTAACTTACAGGGACAACGCAAGGTTCTTTACTGTATTTAGACTCTCTAGATATACTTATTCATGTTGCCAAGATGCCAACAAAAGAAAGACCCTTTCTCCCTTTCAAAGATATCTTTCAAACTTAGAGTAAGTCCATTATTTACCTCACAAAGTCAAAACAGCGCTGATTTTTGGTGGGATTATAACATCCTCTCAGTAACAAGGAACTCCTCGGCATACAAGATTAATAACAATTCAATTTAATTTCAATTCAACAATGGTTGACAATATCAACAAGTCCGAGTCCAAAACTCAGAACTGACACTTCTGTGAAAACAGAAATGGGAATACTGACAATAACACTTAGAATTACAGAAACTAGGCCAAATAAAAGCCAATGAGAACAAAAATCACCATTCTGGATGCACTCATATTCTTTCCCATCAGGTAAAGTATTTGTAAATTACAGCCCTCATGGTTAACTCCGTCACCACTGCTGTTAGGTTGTTGTAGCAGTGTTCCTAATGTTGGATTTCTTGTTCTGTTTTGCTGCCTGCTTTGGTAGCGAGGCATTCAATCTTAGCTTTTTCGTAGGAAGTGGAACTTCTCCTCAGCTTTTTTCAATTAGCTTCCGTTTCTGACACTCGACACCTTTCTGCTTCTCTCTTAGCTCAGATAACTCTGTATTAAGCTTCTGTGATAACCCTGAAGCAGTTTATGCCAGCCCTATCACTGCTTCTCTCTTAGCTCAGATAACTCTGTATTAAGCTTCTGTGATAACCCTGAAGCAGTTTATGCCAGCCCTATCACTGCTTCTGACTGAACTCTTCAGTTTGTTGTTTCCGTCATAGAGGAGCTGGCCAACCCCTCCCAGCTTTTCTCCTAGCTCCTTCTCTCTTTCGTTAATAAGGGCTACTTCCCTTGCACGGAGAGATGCATTCTTGGCCTTCAACGCACCCATCTCCTTTTGCTTTGAAGACCATTTCGCATTTTGAAGTGTAGCAAACACATCCTTGCGACATCAAAGTTTCCTGAATTGTGGATTTTTAATTACATTGTACCAATCAAACATTTAAGCCTTTTTCATGACAAATGTCTTAAAAATAGGAAAATAGGAATTTGCTTAATTTATAGGACTTTGTAGGAAAGGTCTGAAAAAAAGGATTTTATAGGAATATAGGACTCGCTTGACACCCTGTGTTTGATCTTGAGCAGTTTTTCAAGTCGCAGTTCAGTCGATGTTCTAAAGTCACTGCAGAACATTGGCGTAGGAATATTAATTCCAGACAGAGTGATCTAGGAGTTTGCAACAGATTTTTTGATAAAGAGGAAGTTAAAATTTGATCACGCACTAAAGCAATAGCTCAAAATACAATTTGTACTAAAAGAGTGTTATTTATCAATAATTTAATTTTAACCAATTTATCAATAATTGTTGTGCATAATTAATGACATTTTTAACTTTGGCTATAGCTCTAATATGTCCTATCGAACATGCTCGTTTATTCTCACTATCCTTTACCATCCTATTAGAACAAAAAATAAAAATGGAATATTGTTTAATATGTTGTTAAATAATTCAGACTGTAGATTCTTTAACTCTTGTTCTAATCACGCATACTGGTGTTTTAAACTTAACAATAAATAGCGTAGTCGGATCGTAAGGTCCTTATTACCAAACCATTACCTCCCTCAATCCCTCCGTATCGATTGTCTGCCGATCACCCCTAGCTGGAGGTAGCGGCTTTCCCAGACTGTTTGCAGAGTGTCAAGAGCTTTAGGGGTCCAAAAATGTAGGAATATAGGACTTAGCGACCTGAAAATATAGTACGAAACCCACCAAAACTGCAAAAATATAGGACTAATCCGGTAGTAACTTACAGGCACAACGCAAGGTTCTTTACTGTATTTAGACTCTTTAGATATACTTATTCATGTTGCCAAGATTATAGAGCCAACAAAAGAAAGACCCTTTGAACATTGGCGTAAGAATGTTAAGTCGGGACAGAGTGATCTATTTAACAATAAATAGCGTAGAAAAATCATTCAGTGCATTATCCCAAACAGTGCGAAGTAGTGGCATGAAAGGCCTAAGGAATAGGCAGACAATGAGACTTATTGCCTGGTATAAATAACTAGTTTTACAAATTTGGAATCTTTGTGTCTAGAAAACCTCAGTGTTTTCTTAAAAGTAACAACTGTCTCCAAAGGGCAAAGCAAATCAGTCACATCGGTTGAAACTAATCATCTATCATGATTTTACATCGCCCTTTTCGACAGCTGTTGTAATGGGTACGGCTTCTAATGGACAGACCCCACCCTCCCCCGTAGAAAAATGATTGTACAGTACACCCACCCCATGTCAGGAAATATTTTATTACGAAACAGTGCCTCCGAAAAGTTCGCTTAGCGTTGATTTCCACCGTCGCATATGTTTTTTTCGTTCGAACATGTAAAATTTACGTGCATAAATGAAATACAGGCAATGTATGGAAGGCGTCGCTTAAAAGTAAAAGTTCAGCGAAGTTTTTTTACATTTAAGCGTGACCTTCCATACATTACCTCTATTTCATTTACGCGTGTAAAAATCACGCAACAGTGGAAATCCCCCTTTACAGCATGTCGCAAACGCGATACTCGTCATGGAGAAACGCAACTCTCGTATTGAGAAGACGCTATCCTCCTACCGAAATACGAGACAGTCATGAGAGAGAATTAAAAAAAAGTTGTAAGTACTAATTCAGAATCAGATTCCGTGAGTATGTGTGCATAATGCATGTTGTGTCGTATCGTAGACCTTTCAAGGGATGGTAACTTACTATTGAGTGGCACCGTATCTAAGAACTCCCCAATTTAATTACCTTATCATTTCAGTTTAAAATGTACTTCGTTACTTGATCCCCATCAGGAAAAAACTTGTACAGTTTAGCATAAAATGCTGGTTTTCCATAATGATAAACAATTCTAAAATACGTTTGTCATCAACTGCTACTTATGCCAGCAGTTATGTACCCCACCAAGTTCCTGATTGAACTTTCCTCACTTGATTCAGCTGTAAAAGAAAAGCAAAATTTATTGTTACCTAACTATGAAGAAAAAACTACATAAGGATTAAGGGCGTGTTAGAAAACCACCATAACAGGTACGCCGAGAAAGAATATTCTGGATATAAAAAAAACATTGCGTAAAGGAACATTTCATGGAATATTGTAAATTACAAATTCAACTACAGCAACATATCATGGTCCAGGTAACTCTTCATGAAAATCATAAATCTTCCCGACGGCTCTAGTTTTTAACTCTCAAAATTTTAGTCCCAGGTCAAGCATGCGCAGTTGACGACAGCACCCTTTAAAGTTTTTAAGTAAACTCTTTATGGTTTGAAATAAGAGAGGTTTTACTGTACCTCTCTAGGGCTGAATTGCAGTATGGTGGCTATGGCGGTTATCATTTGTTGTTTGACTGAGTAGCTGGTGCTCATCATGAACCTCAAAACAATGTTCTTTATATATTCCATGTTTGCACTCTCACGAGACCTACAAAACATACAGAGATATACATGACAAAGATGATGATACTGCTGAAGTGGAGGAGGGAGATAATTATGATGACGAAGAGACCTACAAAACATACAGAAATATATATATATGACAAAGATGATGATACTGCTGAAGTGGAGGAGGAGGATAATGATGATGACAAAGATGATAATACTGCTGAAGTGGAGGAGGGGGATGATGATGACGAAGATGATAATACTGCTGAAGTGGAGGAGGGGGATAATGATGATGACAAAGATGATAATACTGCTGAAGTGGAGAAGGGGGATAATGATGATGACAAAAATGATAATACTGTGACAACGCAAGGTTCTTTACTGTATTTAGACTCTCTAGATATACTTATTCATGTTGCCAAGATGCCAACAAAAGAAAGACCCTTTCTCCCTTTCAAAGATATCTTTCAAACTTAGAGTAAGTCCATTATTTTCCTCACAAAGTCAAAACAGCGCTGATTTTTGGTGGGATTATAACATCCTCTCAGTAACAAGGAACTCCTCGGCATACAAGATTAATAGCAATTCAATTTAATTTCAATTCAACAATGGTTGACAATATCAACAAGTCCGAGTCCAAAACTCAGAACTAACACTTCTGTGAAAACAGAAATGGGAATACTGACAATAACACTTAGAATTACAGAACTAGGCCAAATAATAAGCCAATGTGAACAAAAATCACCATTCTGGATGCACACATATTCTTTCCCACCAGGTAAAGCATTTGTAAATTACAGCCCTCATGGTTACCTCGGTCACCACTGCTGTTAGGTTGTTGTAGCAGTGTTCCTAATGTTGGATTTCTTTTTCTGTTTTTCTGCCTGCTTTGGTAGCGAGGCATTCAATCTTAGCTTTTTCGTAGGACTGGAACTTCTCCTAAGCTTTTTTCAATTAGCTTCAGTTTCTGACACTCGACACCTTTCTGCTTCTCTCTTAGCTCAGGTAACTCTGTATTAAGCTTCTGTGATAACCCTGTAGCAGTTTCTATCATTACCTCTGCTTTGCTTATGCCAGCCCTATCAATGGTTTTGACTGAACTCTTCAGTTTGTTGTTTCCGTCAATAAGGAGCTGGCCAACCCCTTCTAGCTTTTCTCTTAGCTCCTTTTCCCCTTCCTTAAGGGCTACTTCCCTTTCAGGGAGTGAAGCATTCTTGGCCTTCAACGCATCCATTTCCGTTTGCTTTGAAGACCATTTTGCATTTTGACGTGTAGCAAACACATCCTTACGACATCAAAGTTTCCTGAATTGTGGATTTTTAACTATATTTTACCAATCAAACATTTCAGCCTTTTTCATGAAAAATGGCTTAAAAGTAGGAAAATATAGGAATTAGCTTAATTTATAGGACTTTATATGAAAGGTCTGAAAAAAAAAAAAGGATTTTATAGGAATATAGGACTCGCTTGACACCCTGTGTTTGATCTTGAGCAGTTTTCAAGTCGCAGTTCAGTCGATGTTCTAAAGTCACTGCAGAACATTGGCGTAGGAATATTAATTCCAGACAGAGTGATCTAGGAGTTTGCAAGAAATTTTTTGATAAAGAGGATGTTAAAATTTGATCACGCACTAAAGCAATAGCTCAAAATACAATTTGTACTAAAAGAGTGTGATATATATCTGACAGTATATCAATAATTGTTGCGCATAATTAATGACATTTTTAACTTTCGCGTTAGCTCTAATATGTCCTATCGAACATACTCGTTTATTCTCATTATCCTTTACCATCCTATTAGAACAAAAATAAAAATGGAATATTGTTTAATGTATTGTTAAATAATTCAGACTGTAGATTCTTTAACTCTTGTTCTAATCACGCATAGTGGTGTTTTAAACTTAACAATAAATGGCGTAGTCGGATCGTAAGGTCCTTAGTACCGAAGCATTACCTCCCTCAATCCCTCCGTATTGATTGTCTGCCGATCACGCTTAGCTGACGGTAGCGGTTTTCCCAGACTGTTTGCAAAGTGTCAAGAGCTTTAGGGGTCCAAAAATATAGGAATATAGGACTTAGCGACCTGAAAATATAGTACAAAACCCACCAAAACTGCAAAAATATAGGCCTAATCCGGTAGTAACTTACAGGCACAACGCAAGGTTCTTTACTGTATTTAGACTCTTTAGATATACTTATTCAAGTTGCCAAGATTATAGAGCCAACAAAAGAAAGACCCTTTGAACATTGGCGTAAGAATATTAAGTCCGGACAGAGTGATCTATTTAACAATAAATAGCGTAGAAAAATCATTCAGTGCATTATCCCACACAGTGTGAAGTAGTGGCATGAAAGGCCTAAGGAATAGGCAGACAATGAGACTTATTGCCTGGTATAAATAACTAGTTTTACAAAATTGGAATCTTTGTGTCTAGAGAATCTCACTGTTTTCTTAAAAGTAACAACTGTCTCCAAAGGGCAAATCGGTTGAAACTAATCATCTATCATGATTTTACATTATTGCCCTTTTCGACAGCTGTTGTAATGGGTAAGGTTTCTAATGGGCAGGCCCCACCCTCCCCCCTCGAAAAATGATTGTACAGTACACCCACCCCATGTCAGGAAATATTTTATTACGAAACAGTGCCTCCGCAAAGTTCGCTTAGCGTTGATTTCCACCGTTGCATATGTTTTTTTTCGTTCGAACATGTAAAATTTACGTGCATAAATGAAATACAGGTAATGTATGGAAGGCCTCGCTTAAAAGTAAAAGTTCAGTGACCTTCCATACATTACCTCTATTTCATTTACGCGTGTAAAAATCACGCAACATGTCGCAAACGCGATCCCCGTCCTGGAGAAACGCAACTTTTATATTGAGAAGACGCTATCCTCCTATCAAAATACGAGACAGTCATGAGAGAGAATTAACAAAAAGTTGTAAATACGAATTCAGAATCAGATTCCGTTGCATAATGCATGTTGTGGCGCTGAGACCTTTCAAGGCATCGTAACTTACTATTGAGTGGCACCGTATCTAAGAACTCCCCAATTCAATTACCTTATCATTTCAATTGAAAATGTACTTCGTTACTTGATCCCGATCAGGAATAAACTTGTACAGTTTAGCCTAAAATGCTGGTTTTCCATAATGATAAACAATTCTAAAATACGTTTTCATCAACTGCTACTTATGCCGGCAGTTATGTACCCCACCAAGTTCCTGATTGAACTTTCCTCACTTGATTCAACTGTCAAAGAAAAACAAAATTCATTGTTACCTAACTATGAAGAAAAAACTGCATAAGGAATCCTGACGGAGAACAGATAAAATACTTCATGATAAACAGTTGCAACAGGTACGCCGAAAAAGAATATCCTGGATATAAAAAAAAACACTCCGTAAAGGAACATTTCATGGAATATTGTACCCTAAAAAATCAACTACAGCAACATATCACGGTCCAGGTAACTCTTCATGAAAAATCATAAATCTTCCCGACGGCTCTAGTTTCTAACATTCAAAATTTTAGTCCCAGGACAAGCATACGCAGTTGACGACAATACCCTTTTTAAGTAAACTCTTTACGGTTTGAAATAAGAGAGGTTTTACTGTACCTCTCTAGGGCTGAATTGCAGTATGGTGGCTATAGCGGTTATCATTTGTTGTTTGACTGAGTAGCTTGTGCTCATCATGAACCTTAAAACAATGTTCTTTAGATATTCCATGTTTGCACTCTCACGTGACCTACAAAACATACAGAAAGATATATATGACAAAGATGATGATACTGCTGAAGTGGAGGAGGAGGATAATGATGATGACGAAGATGATGATGATGATGATGATGATGATGATGATGATGATGATGATGATGATGATGAACATGATGATGGTGGTGGTGATGAAGATAATTATAGGGACCTTAAGCAAGCACGACGACGACGGCAGTGAAAACGTCGGTAAAAAAATGAATTTGCGTTCTTTCAAACTTAATCGCGTTTATTTGGACCCGCTCAGTATGTCAAATGCAGGCGACTTTTCCCGGAGTTGAATTCTTAAGGATTTTACTTAGGTTACAAAAGATGAAGGAAAATTCGTCGTCGTATGTCCACGTCCTCCATAAAACGTCAAATTAGGAAGTTTCACGTCGTAGTCGTACAGTGGACGTCAAAGAAACGTACTAAAAAGTGTGACGCATGTGCAGAGCTGTTCTTTTGATCATAAAACCTATTGTTGTTTTGAAGTCGTCGTTGTGGTCGTCGTCGTAGTTGCTTAAGCTCCCTAATGATGATGATGACGACGACAATGATGATGATGAACGCCTGCGTGGCAGGTGTAAATGAAAGGGTTGGGGGATCAGGAGGCTATGATGACGGTGGTGACGTTTAATGATAGTACTGCCGGTGATGATGATGATGGTAACGTTAATAATGACGATGACTGATGACGATGGAAATGATAACAGGCAGCTTAATATACAGCTACGACGTCAACGGCAATGAAAAAGTCCGGTCGCCAATAGAAATAACTCCTGTCCTTTCAAACTCCATCGCGATTAATTCAACTCGTACACCCTCTGTATTATTTGTATCTTCGTCACGTTTTCCCATGTTCTTTATAGACATAAGAGTATCATAAATTACACCTGGACGGAGAATTTAAGGCCAAAGTTTTGCAAGCGATGATCAGGAAATAAACTAAAACGTGTAACGAACATGTAAAGCTGTTGTTTTGCTGATTGGAACTTTTCCGTTTTTGAAGATGCAGTTGCCGACGCAACCCTCGTTGCGTACGCACCCTTAATTATCTAGTGGTCATGCTCTCAATAACAATAGGATGCTACCAACATTATTGGTTTATATTGTGCTTCAGTTTCAAAATATGAGTGATACTTAGAATACAGAGGAGAAGTCGTTACGTCACGTTGTCATGGTAGCCGAATTTTTGGATGACAAAATACCGAAAATGTCTCTTAAAAGGTGAATTCGCACGGTTTCAAACTTCATCGATTCTATTCAGTTTCATTTAATTTGTCAAATGTAGGCGAAATTATCTGGAGTTGAATCCGAAAGGACCGTATCAAAGTTTAGAAAAAGAAAAAGAAAATTTTTGTGTTTCGTTCACCTACTCCATAAGGCGAGTGCGTGAAACTGGGAAGCTTCATGTCGCAATCGTGCAACGGCGGCTACGAAATGTACAAACAAGAGTGATGCACGTGTAAATTTGTTGGTTTGCTAATATAAACTTTTTTTTTTTGCCGTTTCCGTTGCCGTCGCCGTCGTCGTTACAAAAGCTCCCTATTGTTTTGATCCAAAAAATTTGCTACCATGGTAACGTGACGTCACACTTCTCCTCTCTATTAGAGTCCATCTTAGAGATGGTTCCACAGGCAGAGAAAGGACTGTCTGTAACAACAGAGAAAGGGTAGACCATGTGAATGAATTTTATTTTAATTAAAAATACCACTCTTTCATGTCCCTTACCTGTCTCTTTCAAGCTTCCTGATTTCTTCTTTAAGAACATTAGCCTGGTCCATCAGTTTGTCTCCTCTGACAATACACAAAATACAAGTTTAAACTAACATTCTGAAGTGGAGGAGGGGGATAATGATGATGACAAAGATGATGATACTGCTAAAGTGGAGGAGGGGGATAATGATGATGACGAAGATGATGACACTACTGAAGTGGAGGAGGGGGATAATGATGATGACAAAGATGATAATACTGCTGAAGTGGAGGAGGGGGATAATGATGATGACGAAGATGATGATACTGCTGAAGTGGAGGAGGGGGATAATGATGATGACAAAGATGATAATACTGCTGAAGTGGAGGAGGGGGATAATGATGATGACAAAGATGATAATACTGCTGAAGTGGAGGAGGGGGATAATGATGATGACAAAGATGATGATACTGCTAAAGTGGAGGAGGGGGATAATGATGATGACGAAGATGATGACACTACTGAAGTGGAGGAGGGGGATAATGATGATGAAGATAATTATAGGGACCTTAACCAAGGACGGCGACGACGGCAGTGAAAACGTCGGTAAAAAATGAATTTGCGCTCTTTCAAACTTAATCGCGTCTATTTGGACCCGCTAAATATGTCAAATGCAGGCCACTTTTCCCGGAATTGAATTCTTACGTATTTTATTCAGGCTAAAAAAGATGAAAGAAAATTCGTTGTCGTATGTCCACGTCCTCCATAAAACGTCAAATTAGGAGGTTTCACGTCGTATTTCGCGTGCAGTGAACGTCAAAGAAATGTACTAAAAAGCGTGACGCACGTGCAGAACTGTTCTTTTGATCATAAAACCTATTGTTGTTTTGAAGTCGTCGTTGTGGTCGTCGTCGTAGTTGCTTAAGCTTCCTAATGATGATGATGACGACGACAATGATGATGATGAAAGCCTGCGTGGCAGGTGTAAATGAAAAGGTTGGAGGATCACGAGGCTATGATGAGGGTGGTGATGTTTAATGATAGTACTGGCGGTGATGATGATGATGATGGTAATGTCAGTAATGACGATGACTGATGATGACAAAGGGAATGATAACAGGCAGCTTAATATGCAGCTACGACGTCAACGGCAATGAAAAAGTCCGGTCACCAATAGAAATAACTCGTATTCTTTCAAACTCCATCGCGATTAATCCAACTCGTACACCCTCTGTATTATTTGTAACTTCGTCACGTTTTCCCATGTTCTTTATAAACATTAGAGTGTCATAAATTACACCTGGACTGAGAATTTAAGGCCAAAGTTTTGCAAGCGATGATCAGGAAATAAATTAAAGAATGTAACGAACATGTAAAGCTGTTGTTTTGTTGATTGAAACTTTTCCGTTTTTGAAGATGCGGTTGCTGACGCAACCCTCGTTGCGTGGCTCCCTTAATTATGTGGTGGTCATGCTCTCAATAACGATAAGAAGCCAGAAACATTATTGGTTTATATTGTGCTTCAGTTTCAAAATATGAGTGATACTTAAAATACAGAGGAGAAGTCGTTACATCACGTTGTCATGGTGGCCGAATTTCTGGATGACAACAAACCGAAAATGTCTCTTAAAAGGTGAATTCGCCCTGTTTCAAACTTCATCGATTCTATTCAGTTTCATTTAATTTGTCAAATTTAGGCGAAATTATCTGGAGTTGAATCCGAAAGGACCGTATCAAAGTTTAGAAAAAGAAAATTTTTGTGTTTCGTTCACCTACTCCATAAAGCGAGTGCGTGAAATTAGGAAGCTTCATGTCGCAATCGTGCAACGGCGGCTAAGAAATGTACAAAAAAGCGTGATGCACGTGTAAATTTGTTGGTTTGCTAATATAAACTTATTTTTTGGCCGTTTCCGTTGCCGTCGCCGTCGTCGTTACAAAAGCTCCCTATTGTTTTGATCCAAAAAATTTGCTACCACGGTAACGTGACGTCACACTTCTCCTCTCTATTAGAGTCCATCTTAGAGATGGTTCCACAGGGGGAGACAGGACTGTCTGTAACAACAGAAAAAGGGTAGACCATGTGAATGAATTTTATTTTAATTAATAATACCACATTTTCATGTCCCTTACCTGTCTCTTTCAAGCTTCCTGATTTCTTCTTTAAGAACATTAGCCTGGTCCATCAGTTTGTCTCCTCTGACAATACACAAAATACAAGTTTAAACTAACATCTGTAATTAACAAAACAAAACAAATCAATACCATTTGCCGAAGAAATAAATTTTAAGTCTTTAAAGAAGACGTGAGTCTGAGTTTGCTGCTGATCCCTAAGGCTAACCACACTGCAACCTCCAAAATATGGAGATTGCATGCCGCTTCCCTCTCGCGCGTTTAAAAACACAGTAGATTTTATACTTTCAGGACTTTTGCCGAGTTGTCGACCTTAAAGGTATGGATCTGACCTCAAAGAGTACTTTTCCAACAAGCCTGTAGACGAAACAAAATCACCGATAAATGTTCACTACACTGGTAGTACAGCGGAAGGTATCGATCGAGCGAGCGATGACGATTTCATGTTTGTCAACCACAATCTAAGGCTTGATGATTCTTCAAGCATTACTGTGAGAGACAATGAAGTGCGATGTTTTCTCGCAACTGAGGTGCGGCCGGGTTATGTACATTTACGTTGCAATTCACATGAAATGGTCGCAAATGTGATCAACCTCAATTTTTTCCTAACAGTCCAGTCATTTCTGTCTTAACAGACACCTCGTTAAAACGGACAACTAGAGTTGTTTGCTGCCTCACTTCACCCCTTTTAGTTGACTCACAATAAGACGGACATCAGTGGCGGATCCAGACCTTCACATAAGGCGGGGGGGGCGGAGGGGGGGGGGCACGGTCTCAAAAAAATTTTTTTCGGCCTTTTGGGCCTCATTTTGGTCTGAAAATAAGAAGGGCGGGGCGGGCCCCTCCCCTGGATCCGTCACTGGACATTTCTCTATGACAGAAACATATTGCAAATCCCAAAGGTGCCTGTCCTAAAGATAGAATTAACTGTATCAATACATAATCACGAGAAAAGGTTACCAGAATGAATAAAGTGATAACGAAAGGGAAAATTCTTCGATCTTTTATCAAATTGTCTCAACTAATTCTTTAAGGACATCACGAATGGAGATCAGCTTGGAGTATTTGTATGAATGCAGATATTAGGGCTTTCCATAGAATCATCTAGATCATATTGATCACCTCCACTGTTGCAAAGTCCTTGGTACGATCCAGACAATCAACATGATTTTTTGGAAACTAGCCTATATACACACTTCCGTCTGGATTATCCATCATCGCATTGTGTTTTTGTACTTAACATCTTCTTTTTCGGCTGGACAAATCCTTTCCAGCTAATTCAGGCCTTCGAAGCTTCTTGCAGTTCAACACAAATAATAAAGACTGGTATAATTACAAAAGATGTGTTTAAACGTTTGTAAAAGGGAAACAAACCTTAGTTCGGAGTCTCTCAAAGCGACTTCGAGTTCATTCTTCTGCCGCCTTATGGCTGTACTTTCTGCTTCTCTTCTGGCCTGTTGTTGAGCATAATGAACCAGGGTTCTCTCACTGCCTGTAACCTAATGAGAGTAAAGTCATGGTGAAAAATGGCTTTAAGTCAACTCAAGCTTAGCCCCAAAGCATATCAGATTACCTCAAGAGCAATAATTTGAGTCATTTACCGTAAATGTGTTAACACTATGTTTGGCTCTCAGCAATACCATAAATAACCTCTTTTAGTCAAATCCAACTAGTGGTCTATTATCAATGCTGCGTTCTGATTGGTTGAGCTACTACTAGGCTATATGTTATGGCCCCCTAGTAGCGAAAAGCGCGGGCTTTTTGGCGGCAAAGAAGGATTGAAGTCTAGCTTTAACCAGCTAAAAATTTTTTTATTTTCGATATTTTTGACCAACTAGTTGGATTTTACTAAAAAAATTATTCTTCTCGCCCTCATGGCCTCTGAGCCCATTCGGGCTTGAGGAATAATAATGTTAAATACTTTAAATAACAACTATTTTTTTCTATACTTTTTCTTATTTAAAACTGGAGAAGTAACCCCTGGTAATTCCTTTTTTTAGAAAAAATAATACTGAAAAACTCAACGTCTGTTATATAGTGGCGTGCAATTATTAAAGGACTAGTTAAAAGTGTTATGTTTCTGTAAGCAGTTTAAGAGCACTTGCACATCTTTCACATTTACAGCTAGTTAGTGGTTGGAATGTTAGGGCAAATCATTAGCAGGGGGTAACGATTTGTATACATGTTGTTACCAATTTACTAAACAATCAGTAAATTTAACAATCTAACATTTGTAGTCATTTAGTAATTCGTAGGTCAACATAAAATTGGACCGCTGGAACCTGTGGTCGGGGGGGAGGGAGGATGCAAGCACATCTGTTGCCCAACCCTTCCCTACGGGCCTGCTGGATATTGAAATTACTGAAACTATTTTAAAAATTTCACTTACTCCCGAATTTTTGGACAACAGCTGATGAACAGCTGCATCAGCTTCAGAAGACTCAGGCAGGTCCATGGAGGCCTGGGATACACCAGTCATCTCCACAAACTTCCTTTGATAAGAAAATACTGATCTTGTGTCAGCTGAAGGACTGGCACTTGGGCTACGGCTCCTAAGCATTTCGATTTCTGCATCTTTCTCAGCAACAAGAGCAAGTGTCCGTTCCCTTTGATTTAAAACCTGTCTTTCAAGGTCTTCAAGTTTTTGTTTGTAGACAGTGTTGGCTTCTTCTTTTTCCAGCCTGTAATTTTCCTCTGTTAACTTGAGTTGGTCTCGTAAGTTTGTGATGACCTTTTTTTGATCAAGTTCTCTTATATTGTTTGACTCTTTTAATTCTTGAAGTTGCTTTTCTAAGTCTTCATTTTGCAGTTTTAATTTTTCCATGTTGCCTATTTGCTCACTTAGTTCTTTAAATGATTTGTTTTTGTGAAGAGCTTGTGTCTTCACTTTGTATCGTTCAAATTCTTCCTTTAGTTGACGCAGTTGCTGTTGGCAAACCTTGTGAGATGGGTCACTAATAAAGACAGACTCAAACTCTGACTTGCTCAGCTCTTCCAACTCTAAGGAGATGGAAAAAAAAGACAAACAAACAATATGGGTTTGTCTTTGTTTCTCCTAAGGTAATGGTCAAAATTAATAAAAATATCAGAACTACTTCAACTCACTCTCAAAGAAAACTGTATAGAAACCTACTGTGTAGGTTCAGTAGCTTTTAAATGAATGGTTTCTGTGTAAGAATTTAGAAGACAACTACCAAACTTATTCATCTATGTAGACGGAATAGTAACAGAAACTGCAATTAACTCTGGCAGTGAAGGCTTCCTGCAGCTTTGCAGCTTTTAAAATGGTTAAGGGCCAGCTGGCTAGAGTAAGCCTGCATCAAGTCATGGGAGGATTGGGATAAGATGAAAAACTAAACAGAGCAGTATTTTATTTTTCAACTTGAAAATCAGGGCTTACCTAGTGGCATCTCCTAGCTTTGGTAAACACACATCACTGCACATTATAGTGTATTATCCTTACCCAAATCTAATGGCTTGTCTGCTGAATTCAAAGCAATTTTTAGCAGTCCTTTCAACTTCATAACTTGTTCTTTTAATTCTTCTGGTGTTTCATCTTGGCCAGCTTCCTTTTCATTGTCAGGTGCATGGTTTTCATCAGTACTCATCTGTCTTGTTAATTCTACATTCTCTACATCCAGCTGATGCAAGCGATCTTTAAGTTTCTGAATGGCTTGCTGATCTTGAAGTCTCAGTTTTTCATAATTTCCAACAACTTCTGACAGTTCTGACAATTTGACCTCTGTAAAGACAGTGGCAAGAAATGTGTTTACCTAAACTGCAAATCATGTGTACAAAACAACAACAATATTATTCAATGCTGATGTCACAACTTTTCGCAGCTCCAGATCTGAGTGGAATTTTCTGATAAGTGGATGCAGCTGATGTACCACTTTTTTTATGGCACATTGTGTTGAGGACGGAACACACGACTAGGCGACATGTCCCTGCAACAAGTCCTAGCAACAAATCACTGAATGTGTACAGTTCGGGCAATAATATGCTGTACCAAGTTGCACAAGGTAATAAAGAACACTATATTTCTTTAAAACTTCAAATTACAAGAGAAACACGCTAGCACCAAGAACACTCTGCTGGTTTCCAAGGAGGGCATGTTGACACGCTCTCCACTGATGCACGTCACAGTGACAAATCACTTCATGTGTACTGGTTTGTCTCAGCAACAGAATCTTTTCACCGCACAAATTAAATTTTTGATTTTGTGCGACTTGTTGTGGAGGCAGAGGTTTTCACAATAATTCTCCAGCATACACGAAGCAATTTCTCTCAGTGATGTGTCGCCACAACGTGTTGCTGAAACTTGTTGCCTAGCATGTACCGACCTTTAAAGACCATTTACAGGAAGCAAAGGGTAAATCAAGATGCTTTAATTGCTGAAATTTGAGCAAATTAATTATAATGGTGTCATTTTGTACAGACTGTAATTTTTAGCAGGATTTTTCATGACTACAGGTTTTACACATTAGGGTTCTAAGCCTAGAGAGTTCAATAATACCTCAAGAATAAACCCCTACATGCAGATTCCCACCCCTTCCTGCACCTCCATGAGTTTAGTGAGAGGTCATAACCTGCAGGTAGTATGTCAGACGGCTGATGTGGCATATGAGACGTCTCATGGCAGATGTCTGATGTCCAATGTCTGATGTGGAATGTCAGTCATCTGATGTCTGAAAATGAAGAAATGATCGTCGCAGTGAATGCAATTTATGCAATTGCGTAAAGAGGCCTGAAAAAATTCGGGACTTCAACGGGGCCTGAACCCGTGACCTCGCAATACCGGCGTCATGCTCTACCAACTGAGCTATGAAGCCACTGACATTGGGAGCAACATTCATTGCGACGATCATTTCTTCATTTTCATTTCAATATGATTTATTTCATATATCATTAACACTTATCTGATGTCTGTTGTCTGATACAGTATATCAGACGTCTGATGTCAGATGGCTGATGTCTGGTGTTTGATGTGGTATGTCAGATGTCTGTTGTAATATTTCACACGTCTGATGTCCAATGTTTGATGTGATATGTCAGACATCTGATGTCAGTTGTCTGATGTCAGGTATCTGATGTCCGATGTGGTATGTCTAATATGATATGTCAGAAATCTGATGTGGTATGTCAGACATCTGATATCAGATGTCTGATATAGTATATAAGATATAATATATATAATATATATGATATACCCAATGTCTGATGTCCCATGTCTGATGTGGTATGTCAGATGTCTGACCTGGTACGTCAGACGTCTGATGTTGTATGTCAGAAGTCTGATGTGGTATTTCAGACATCTGAAGTCAGATGTCCGATGTGGTATGTCAGACATCTGATATGATATTTCAGACCTCTGATGTCACACGTCTGATGAGGTATATCAGATGTCTGATGTGGTATGTCAGACGGCAGATGTGGTATATCAGAGATCTGAAGTCCGATGTTTGATTTGGTACATCAGATGTCTGATGTGGTATGCATGTTAGACGTCTGACGTGGTATATCAGGCGTCTGATATTGTATGTCAGAAGTCTGATGTGAAATATCAGACATCTGAAGTCAGATGTCCGATGTGGTATGTCAGACGTCTTATATGATATGTCAGACGTTTGATGTGGTATATTGAATTGATTGTTGAAAAACATGCACCAAAAAGAAAACTGTCTAGGAATCAACAAAGGCTCTCAAAAAAACCTTGGTTAACAAGAGGAATCATTAAATCTATCAAATCTAAGCACACTATGCATACAACCCATTTTTTATCTAATGACCCAGTCAAAATAGCTGAATTCAAAAAATATTCAAATAAGCTCAACCAGCTTAAGAATATTAGTATGAAAACATATTTCTGCAGGCACTTTGAGATGTGTCAAAGTAATTTAAAAGCTGCTTGGAAACTTATTGGCACACTGATAAAGAGAAAGACAAAAAGTCAGACTATTCCCCTAAGAACAACTAGGAATACCAATAATGAAGATATTGCAGATCAGTTTAATAAACATTTTATTATTGTAGGCCCAAACTTGGCCAGTAAAATTGACAAAAGCAATGAAAATCCTGCACAATATATCTCGTCATCTTCAATTAACAGTTTTGTTATGGAAAATGTCTCAGAAGATCAGGTTTCTAACTTGTTCAAAAACCTAGATGCAAACAAATCATCAATTAGCATACCTAACAAACTAATAAAAATAGCGGCTGAGCCATTATCTGTTCCATTCACACAAATTTATAATCAATCGATTGAAACTGGTATAGTTCCATATATATGAAAAGTTTCACAGGTTACTCCAGTTTACAAAAATGGTGATGCAACTTACCCAGCCAACTAAAGGCCTATGTCAACTCTCTCATCTTTTAGTAAGGTTTTTGAAAACTTTAAGTTAATTTATAACCAGCCATACAACTTTCTTGAAAATATAGCATTTTGTTTAAGTATCAATTTGGATTTAGAAAGTGATACTTCACTGAGCAAGTCAACTTAGAAATTACTGACTCACTTAAGAAGGCTATGGATAAAAAATTGGTCACCTGCGGTCTTTTTCTTGACTTTTCAAAGGCATTTGACACAATTAACCATGACATTCTGTTATCAAAACTCCATAGATATGGTTTACGTGGAAATCCTCTCAGATGGTTTGAAAACTACTTATACAATCGTAATCAGGTCGTCAAAATTGGTGACACTATATCTAGCAGTCAGACCTTTATCTGTGGAATGCCTCAGGGATCAACTTTGGGTCCACTGTTATTTCTGCTTTATATTAATGATTTGCCAAACTGTTCAAGCAAACTATCCTTCTGAATATTTGTTGATGACACTAATATGTTTTATACAATTAATAATCTGCATAACCTTGAGTCTGTCATGAATGAAGAATTTAAGTCAGTAAGTGCTGTGCCATTAACAAATTATCTATAAACTTTTCAAAGACAAATTACATCCTAGTCCCATCCTCAAGGTTAAGTGGAAGTATAAATGTAAATAACATCAAGATCAAACGCCAAATAAAGTACCTGGGTGTGTATATAGATCAACACTTACACTGGGGACCTCAGATTACACATATCAACAATAAATTAGCAACAAATATAGCAACTATTACCAAATTAAGACACTTTGTAAATCTGCATACAATGAAACAACTGTATTACTCTTTCATCTATCCATATTTAACCTATGCTATCACTAGCTGGGGAAGTGCTTGCAAAACTAGGCTGAATAGGATCAGGACTAAGCAAAATAAATGCCTCGTTCAATTTTTTTGCACACAGTAGAGAGAATGCTAAGTCTTAATATAATTTATTAGATATCCTCAAATTTGATAACATTTTCAAACTTAAAGTAGCACTCTTTGCACACAAAATCATCAAAGATCCAACAGGCATCCCAACAATATTCTCTAGAACTCTACCTCTAGCTTCCGACTGCCACAGTCGTAATACTAGATTTGTCTCTAATCTTAACTTCCATGGACCACAAATAAAAAATAACTATGGAGCTTCCACTTTTCCTTTCATTCCATCCAAATTAGGGGAGACTATTCCACTAAAGCTTAAAAAACTATATTACTACCGCTTCTCCAAACGCTTCAAGTTATATCTGCATAATTTGCAATCTGATTCCAAGAATATATTGATTTAGTTTACTTAGTTTAACCACTTTGTCTGATATGTCATCAGATGTCTGACATACTACGTTATTAGACGTCTGTTATAGGTCATCAGACGTCTGACATACAATATCAGACATCTGACATACAATATCAGACGCCTGACATAACATATTAGATGTCTGTTATACCACATCAGGCGTCTGATATATGTCATCAGACATCTGACATACCACATCAGACGTCTGATATATGTCATCAGACGTCTGACATACAATATCAGACATCTGACATACAATATCAGACGCCTGACATAACATATTAGATGTCTGTTATACCACATCAGACGTCTGATATATGTCATCAGACATCTGACATACAATATCAGACGTCTGACATAACATATTAGATGTCTTTTATACCACATCAGACGTCTGACATACTATAATCAGACATCTGACATACCATATCACACGTCTGTTATACAACATCAGACGTCTGATATACAATATCAGACATCTGACACACCATATCAGACGTCTGTTATACCACATCAAACGTCTGATATACGTCATCAGACGTCTGACATAGAATGTCAGACATCTGACATACCACATCAGACGTCTGATATACATCATTAGACGTCTGACATACAATATCAGACATCTGACATACCACATCAGACGTCTGATATATTTCATCAGACGTCTGACATACTACATCAGACGTCTTCTGTTATACGTCATCAGACGTCTGACATACAATATCAGACATCTGACTTACAAATTATATCAAACATCTGACATACCACATCAGACGTCTGATATACGTCATCATATACATACCATATCACACGTCTGTTATACCACATCAGACGTTTGACATACAATATCAGACATCTGACATACCACATCAGACATCTGATATATGTCATCAGACATCTGACATACTATATCAGACATCTGACATACCATATCACACGTCTGTTATACCACATCAGACGTTTGATATACAATATCAGACATCTGACATACCATATCAGACGTCTATTATACCACATCAGACATCATCAGACGTCTGACATACCATATCAGAGGTCTGTTATACCACATCAAACGTCTGATATACGTCATCAGACGTCTGACATACAATATCAGATATCTGACATACCACATCAGACGTCTGACATACAATATCAGACATCTGACATACCATATTAGATGTCTGTTATAGCACATCAGACGTCTGACATACAATATCAGATGTCTGACATACCATATCAGACGTCTGTTATACCACATCAAACGTCTGATATACGTCATCAGGACGTCTGACATACAATATCAGACATCTGACACCACATCAGATGTCTGATATATGTCATCAGATGTCTGACATAGAATATCAGATGTCTGACATACCATATTAGATATCTGTTATACCACATCAGATGTCTGATATACGTCATCATACGCATGACATACCATATTAGACGTCTGACATACCACATCAGACATCTGACATACCATATCAGGTGTCTGTTATACCACATCAGATGTCTGATATACAATATCTGATATACTACATCAGACGTCTGTTATACCACATCTGACATCTGATATATGTCATCAGATGTCTGACATATTACATCAGAGGTCTGACATACCACATAAGAGATTTGATATACTCATCAGATGTCTGACCTGTATCAGAAGTCTGACATACCAGATTGGGCATCTGACTTCAGACATCTGATATACAACATCAGACGTCTGACATACCTTATCAGAGGTCTGACATACCATATCAGACATCTGACATACCACAAACACATCAGACGTCTGACATGCAATATCAGACATCTAACATACCACATCAGACGTCTGAAATACCACATCAGACGTCTGATGTACCTCATCAGATGTCTGACATACCACATCAGGCATCGGACTTCAGATGTCTGATATACCACATCAGACATCTGCCATACCTTATCAGACGTCTGACATACCACATAACATGTCTGACATACCACATCAGATGTCTGACATACCTTATCAGACGTCTGACATACCATATCAGACATCTGACGTACCACATCAGACATCTGGTCAATATGCCACATCTGACATCTGACATACCATAACAGACATCTGACATACCACATCAGACATCTGACCTACCACAGTAGACGTTCGACGTACCACATCAGACATCTGATCTCAGACGTCTGACATACCACATCGGACATCAAGTGTCTGACATACCACATCAGAAATTAGATGTCTCACATACCACATCAGACATAACACATCAGTCACCTTTTTAGATTTTAAATTTTATTGATTTTATTGTGTTTGCACTATTTACATATTGATTGCATTGGAATTTTAATTTGTATAAGTACCTTGCAGAACAATGTCAGAAATAAAGATAACAAGAAATTAAGGAATTAAGA